>JAYXIM010050850.1:0-195772 GCA_037575425.1 Anastrepha fraterculus
ATGATAAGGCCGATCGAATGCACTGCATGAATGGCAATCAGGCTGGGCTGAAGCCGCTGCCGAAGTTGAAGGCGATGCTTAGGCACACGTGGAAAAAAATTGTCTTTAATTCTTAACTGCTTGCTCGATATAAGCAAAAATTTGAGGACAATGTTTTTCGTAGAAAGTATAAAAATGTGGCCAAGTCTGGTCTGTTTGTTCAATACCCATACATAGTCATCGGAGTTATGCGAATTTCCTTTCCATCCTAAGAAAAATTTGATTTCCATTTTAAATGGCAATCAAGTAATTGAAATTCAAACAATAAATAACTTTTTAATATACGACAAAATCAGACATTCCCCATAATAACAAAGTTCCGGCAATGGGTTCTGGGGGAAGCGGGAATAAAAGTATTCGTTTATCGACGATTTGAAAGTTTACGACTGAATTTTATTTTCAGAGAAGATCAAAGTTGTGAAGGGAACTATGCGATCCTTTCATTTTAGATATCTGGTGGACCCAGCAGTTCTATGTAGGCACAACGAGGAACCTTTTCTTGCAACTTTCTAACCCTCCAATTTTGCAAAATATGGTCGGGTTTATACTAATAACGGAAAATTAAAATATTTGTAATAAAATTCAACTAATAGTACGTGGGCGACCAGAACTGTGAACTTTACCACAGTTTGCCGCATCCTTTTGCTTATGTTTACATAGTTTGCAATTTCAGCTACCTAAAAATTGGTTTGATCTTTCCAACGCAGAGGCCACCTGCTGGTACCGCATCGAATACTTTCAGAGCCGGAGCGTTTGTATCCATTCGGACGACATGACCCAGCCAATGTAGCCGCTGGATCTTTGTTCGCTGCGCTATGTCTATGTCGTCGTAAAGCTCATACAGCTCATCGTTCCATCGTCTGCGATATACGCCGTTGCCAACGTGCAAAGGTCCAAAAATCTTACGCAGAATCTTTCTCTCAAACACTCCAAGCGTCGCTTCATCGGATGTTGCCATCGTTCAAGCTTCTGCGCCATACGTTAGGACGGACATGATGAGAGGCTTGTAGAGTGTTAGTTTTGTTCGTGGAGAGAGGACTTTACTGCTCAGTTGCCTACTTAGTCCAAAGTAGCACTTGTTTGTCAAGACAGATTCTACGTTGGATTTCAAGGCTAACATTGTTATCGGTGTTAATGCTGTTTCCTAAATAAACGAAGTCTTTTACAACGTCGAAATTATAACTGTCAACAGTGACGTGGGGGCCGATACGTAAGTGCGCCGACTGTTTGTTTGAAGACAGTGGGTACTTCGTTTTGTCCTCGTTCACTACCAACCTCGTTTGGTATCAAACGGCTCGGAGAGGTCCTTCCCAATTCGGGCGGCACTGCTGGTGTTGAGACCACGTCTCCTTGCAAATTCGTATTAATTTTGTGGGGATACCAAATTCAGACATCGCGGCATACAGATAACTCCTTTTCATACTGTCGAATGCAGCTTTGAAATCGACGGAAGGTGATGTGTGCCGATTCTCCTTTCATGGGTCTTTTCCAAGATTTGGCGTATTGTAAATATTTGGTCGATGGTAGACTTTCCAGGTCTAAAGCCACACTGATAAGGTCCAATCAGTTGGTTGACGGTGGGCTTCAGCCTTTCACACAATACTCTCGCTAGAACCTTATAGGCGATACTTAGAAGACTAATCACGCGGTAATTGGCACAGATTGCAGGATCGCCCTTCTTATGGATTGGGCAGAGCACACTTAAATTCCAATCGGCGGGCATGCTTTCATCCGACCACATTTTGCATAGAAGCTGATGCGCCAGCTCCTCGCCGCCATGTTTGAATAGCTCAGCCGGCAGTCCGTCGGCGCCCGCGGCTTTATTGTTCTTTTTCGCTATTCTCACCTCGTCATGGTCGGGTAGCGGAACGACAATTCCGTCGTCAACGATTGGGGTATCGGGATCTTCACATTCTCTGTGACATGCGCAGCTATCACTATTAAGTAGGTTCGAGAAGTGTCCCCTCCATAATTTAAGATTAATAAATATTTTTAGATATTTGAATTGAGTTCAGGTAATAACAATGCTGTTTGTCGCAACTTAAATATTAATTAATAATTAAACGCAGCAATAAGAAATTCTCTATAGTGCAAGCCTGAGTCTATCAAGCAAATTAGTATTTTCCAATTGTGGCCATTAAGTATATCTATTATTTATACTTTATTTAGCTTAGCTGTATTTAGGTATCTTGTTCTGGTTTTCCGCAGTACCGGACTTCTTCCTAGATGTGATGCGACCCGTGAATATTGGGTGAGTTTGGCACCCGGGGGACTAAATAAGGCTCTCTTCTAACGGAGCCCTCCTGATATAAGGCCGCCTTAGGTTGTAACGTTGGCCTTGCCATGGTATGGGGCTCTGCCATGGTCGACCGGTAACTTCCCCTTAATCCTCTTTGGTTACCGCGCATGGCGACATGCGCAGCTCTCTTGGCGAGGCAGATTACCGTAAGCAAGTTAAAATAAATAAAACAAAAAACAAAAACTCGGATGACGGTAAAAATTCACAAAACAAACGGACAAAACGATGGGAAAGCGTACAGACTCAGTGGCAACACGGACTTGTATACAAACAGACACACGAACAAAACCACAGGACAAGCAAACAGACAGACAGTTTAAGTTTAAACCGGCGTAAAACAGAACTTATGCTTTTTACCACAAGATACAAAGTACCAATGTTTAAACTACCAAATATTAACGGACAGACCCTCTCACATTCACTCACTGCAAAATACTTAGGGGTAATTCTGAACTCCAAACTTAGCTAGAAATTAAACGTCGAAGAACTGGTAAGGAAAGCAGAAATTGCTGTATATGCCTGTAAACGTATGCTTGGAAGAAGATGTTACCTTAATCTGGGTCCCGTGACATTGGAACATTGAAGGTACCGAAAATGGAGATAAACTGGCAAGAGGGGGTTCTCCCATGAATAGCAGTTCTTGCAGGATCGGTATTCACACTATCGTGGATTGTAGATGGAGAAACCAGACGAAATGCAAAATCAGTAGAACGTTATGGCCCACCTAGAACCTCAAGCAATCGTCGACATTGATACACATGAAACGACGGGATGCCTGGCGACTAACGGCAGTCATAACTGGCTTTTGGTCTGTCGGAGAATAAGCAGCCAAAATAGGCATCCCTCACAATACATTCTGTCACAGTTGTAATCAAATAGAGAAAAAGGAAACAATCTTCCATTTCCTCTGTGAATTTCCTGCCCTATGGAAGAACAGAATGTTGGATGGAACATTTTATTCTTAATCTCTTATTCGATTAACTACATCACGACGTTTCAAAAACCGGTTTCCGAGGTTGAAATTTTACATCACTTATGAAGGACTCAGATGATACAAAACATAAGTGTTTATTGAATTTCTATTGCGTTTTTTTGAAAATCTTGTGGTAAATTTTTAACAAAATATTACTATATTATCTTCAATAAAAACGTTTAAGCCTACAAGTATGCAACATACTTTAATACTCGTAAAAATTTGGCTCTAAATTTCTGTGACCTCTATAAGAAAAGGTGTAAGTTTGTTCAAAGTTCTTTACCCAGGAAGACGAAGCCAACTCATTTTATTTACAAGGAAAATTACAGACGCTGTCTTTTGTAATACAATTTTGATTCGCACAGATTTTTTGAACCACTTGCGAAAAGAAGAAATAATTGTTTATTCAAGTTCTTAAGAAAAAGCCGTGCCGTAATAAAAGCATCTTTAAAATTTTTGTTAAAAAAATACCTTGCCTATATACGCCTAAAATATAAGCAAGTCAACCTGTTCTCGCTGTACAAACATTTAGTAAATCTGATACAATTTTTCTTGCTCTTTTTTTTTACTTATATATAATATAATACCTGAGAAATGGAAAGTATTCGTACTTCCACAAAAACATTTTTTTTCAGAGCACAATAATATGGGCAGTGACCCTGTTTAGGTGACCATACTTTGCAATAGTATTAAAAATAATAATACGAGTAATTGATAGGTGTTTGGCCAAGCTTTCCCTCCAACCGGGTGTTTTCTTAGCTGCATGAGATTAGATTAGATTATATTTGTGGGGGGTTGGACAAATCCCTCACCTAGACAACGCCGGACAGCTACAGAGAAAATGTTCTACAGTGTCCTCATTTTCACTACAAGGTTGACATATTGGGTCGCCTATGATCCGATGCTAGCCGTATGGTCACCACAGGTGTTGTGCCTTATGACTACACCTACCAGTACTATCTGGCCCTTTCTACTAAGTTTTATGGGAAAGGCCGCTAATTTCCTGTTTGGTTCTTTCACAAAGCACTTAGCTACTCTGCAGAAGCCACGTCTTCTATAGGTAGATTTGATGAAGTCGTCAATCCATAGTTGAATTGATACAGAATTTACCTCTAGGAAGGTTTTCCGAGTCCGGTGGCATGCTTGCAGAGTCTTTATTAGCCAGTTTATTAGCCAACTCGTTCCCTGTAATACCGTAGTGTCCGGTCACCCAAATAAGACAAACTTTGTTGTGTTTAGCAACTCTGTTGAGTTTTGTCTTACATTCACCGAGTAATTTCAAAGAGTCGCGTGGAATGGCAAGGGCTCTTAGTGCAGCATGACAAATTCCAATACTACTACCCCACCACTTTTTCTCAATTAGCCAGTATGGTACATTTAAGATGGCATAGACTTCCGTTAAGAATACCGTAGCCATCTGTCTTATAGCGTAGGAGTGTTTAGTGTCAGCCTCTAAGTATGCACCATCCAGATCCGCTACCACCGCTGGTTTTGCATCCGTCGGTGTAGAAAGTGTGGTAAAATCCCATGAAGGGTTCCTTGGACTTAACCATTGAGGTGCATGAAAACCATTGATGTCGATAACTATGACTTAATAGCTGAGAATAGCAAACTGTGTTGATACTTTTGTTCAGTAATGTTTGATAAGTCATCATGAATTGTTTAATGCTAAACAACGTTTCCAAATTATGGAAATTTATTTCGAAAAAAAGCGTTGTCGGTTGTTGACAGATCCCTGGTGTCATCATCGGTTCTTATTTCTTTCGAAATCAAGAAGAACCAGATGCTACGGCGAATGGCGAGCGCTATGGAGTCATGCTGACTGAATTTGTGTTTCCAAAAATTAATTAGCTAAATATTGACGACATTTAGCTCTAACAAGATGACGCTATTTTCATATAACGCTTAGCAATCGATTTATTGCAATATTCAAGCCACACCAAAAATAGTAAAAAGTTGTACTGATCGAATGGATCGTGTAACTTGTAGCAGTGGAAGTCATATGCTGGATAGCATATTCAAAACATAAATGCCATTTTATTCCATTATTCCAACAATATTTCTGTTTTGTATTACCATTTTAAGCTCACAAGCTTTTAAAAGAAGGACCCGATGTTTGCAGTGGGCAAGTTGATATTTGTTTTCACAAGTGAAGGAATCAACAGTCTTGTGCTGCCTCCAAATGGCAGATCGTTGCTATGGGGAGCTCTTTCATATCAGAAATTCAGGGTCGTGCCACTGCTTCTCCAGGGAAGACTGCTGCCCAAAAAAAAAACATTTACTAAAAAGTAAATGTAGAAAACGAAACACCAAATTAACTGAATGTTAGCACCACCGCGTTGTAGTGACATAGCCACCCATTCGCTTGCGGTAGCACTAGCGAAGTGTTACGTAGATTAAAAATGACTCATCTTATCTAAGTAAGCCATTATTTTTTCTAAAAACGAGTTCCGAAACTATTTTTTAATCAAAATTTTTTACAGTGTTTTCATTTGTGCATCATTAAAAGCGGAGCACGATGCCATTGTCATTGTCATGGTTGCATAAATAGTAACAATGCTACTTGTAGTCATTGATTTTGTGCAGCCATATAAGTAGACTTACTTGTTGACATCAAATAAAGTACTACACAGTCTTTGTGAATAGTCTGTGTGCATGTGCGTGTGATATGAACGCATCAAGTGTTTATTGATTTCATTTAGTATAAAAGTACAAAACCTTCCACTCAACTCTTCGCCAACTTACGCAAAGTCTTTATCGTTTTTTATACACATGTTGGTTTGCTTTTGTCTTCCCTCTATAGCACAATAGCAAATATCAAACGCCCATACTTGCAACTGCATGCAATGTACATAAAATGTGTGAAATATTCCTGTAGCCGCTGTTGTAGTAATTGCCTTTCTATTTATTTATTGCGTGCTTTGTGTGATATTGGGAAAAGATTGCAACAATGTGTCCATTACGGCTATCTTCTTTAGCAGGCAGACCTTTCTCTCTATGCATGTATGTGCGTATGTAATTATCATTTTACAATCTTTGTCAGAAATTTTGTTTGCTATGTTCAAGTGTCACTCGTTAAAATAATTCATGACTTTGTATTTGTGGGTGAGCTCGTGTGAGCACCATTTATTGCCTGCATGTTTTAGTTGTTGCACTCATTTATTATCATTTATGCACTATTAAGTTCAATTGTATACATTAAGCTCTTTTGTATTGAACTTTGTTAGCACAATTACCACAATACACTGTATAACATTTTATCATTGAATATTGGGATGCGGGTACGTATGAGTGACATCAATTAGTATCAACTATAGGTGTGCGCAGGCTTTTTTCTTGTAGAAGGCTTACATTGAATATCTCGATATACACAGGTGTTTCAGAAATGGCTTTTTATTATTGTTGTAGCAGTTCATTAAACCCTGCCGGAACGGCAGTTCGCCTGGCTCATCGAGCGGTATGCCCAGGAAACATGCTGTTTCGATGGGTTGGGTCCAGAGCGAGGGAGAGAGAGTAGTGGCTCACTTGGGTTTAAAAGAGCATGTGAATAGGAGTTTAGTATCGTCTAAAGTGCCTTATATATTGAGTATGCCAAGATCGATTCTGGATAAGTAGGGGTTTAACCTGCTACAATATCGAGAACGCGGATCTCACGAGCCGGCTGAAGCTCTTTGTCTACGATGGGTGGTGGTTGGACTCCGATGACGGCATTCAGGTGTCGGTAAATTCGGAAGCTGGTAGGAGACTCCCGATGGATGTCGTTTAATGTCTGTTTGTATACTGTTCGATCCAGTAGTAGCGGTCATGCCAGGTCCTGAATCTCGTCATTCTTGTCGAAAATATAGTTTCTAATTTACATGCCCCTCTTTTTTTCTTTCAAACCTGTATCAGTGCTACATTTTTAAGTTGTAAGTTAAGATTTAAGGTATCTTGAAATATGTTGGTTTCTTGCATTTACTGACGCCTGTTAATATATTATATTACCCAAAGCAAAACTCTAAGTATTAAACATTTATCATTTAGTTTTAACGAAGCTATGGTAAAACGAATATTCAATATTTTTTCAATAGATAGTTTCGAGAACTTTATCTCATCTTGCATAAGTACGATCGAGTTACGTTAGATGGCGTTAGAAGGATAGGATTTCTTCATCGATAGTGACTCGAGTGGAGGCCGAAAGTTTGGTTGGAAGATTCCGATGTATATTTAACATAGATTTGAACTTCTAACAATGCTAAATAAAGCTTTAAATGTCCTAAAAAAATTTGCATATAAACTGGAGCAGTAAAATTTCGCAACCTTCCCTTGAGGTATATCTTTTAACTTCAGACTCCGGCGCCTCATGCAGAAATATATGGTAATCACTTGGCGCTAGGTTCGGACTATAAAATTGGCACATAAAATTCGCCATCGGAGCCTTACAGAGCCCAGGATTTCCTCACCTATTCGCCTATTGGCTTCTGTGCGACTGTTTTCTTCGTATGGTGAAATTGTTGGCATTTTAAATGCAAATTAAAAATCCAAATGTAGCAAAATTATTCAAAGGAGCTGATTTCCTTCCAAACCAAAAAATCACCCAGCAAAATCATTCTGACCATCATTCTTGTCTTGGCCACTAATTTCGCCAAATCACTGCGATTCCATTTTCTCCTGACTACAACAACGTCACCACGTGACCTATTTTTGACTGATTAATACTACTGTGGGAAAAAGTAAGGTGAATTTGGTTGTAAAATGAAAAATCTTTATTTATTCTTGTAAATCAATTTCATCCCCTTCAAAACAATCCCCTCTCGATGAAATACACTTATGCCAACGATTTTTCCAATCCCCGAAACATGCCAAATAGTCCATCTTCGATTCAGCTTTTATCTCCTAACTCCTTCACTTTATTGACGTGTTGGTCATCTGTTGACGTCGATGGTCGTCCGGGGCGCTCCAAGTCATCAACACGTTCTCGACCCTCTTTGAAGTCTTTGTACCACTTATAAACATTTTTCTGCGACATGGTCGAATCGCCAAATGCCTTCTGCCACATGCATATTTACAAACTATAAAATAATACTTCATAAATTTATACTTTTTAGTAAAAATTACAAATTTTCAACTATGAAAACAATTTTTTTATATACGCACTTAAGAATTTTTATTAGGTATTTTAATTTTTTTAGATATCTGACTTTTGCTTAGAATATATTGATAAGTATTTTACTCAATTTAAACTGATGTTATCTGTCATGTCCGTTCGACTGTCGCAAATCCTCCTGTCATTAAGGAGAAGGGACTGCAGACAGCTGGCCCACTTTTCTGAGCCAGAGATCGGGGAGATTTAAAGAAAATTAAGCCCAAGTGTAGAACAATGGATTAAATTGTGTCTGAGTGCTGCAATTGCTGGTTGCCCCGACAAAAAATAATAAAAAAGTAGTATTTTCCTCAATGCTTAGATATGAATTTGAACCATCATTTGGTGGCAATAACTGCTTGGAGCCGGGCAAACATTAAGGCAGCGACATTGTGATGAATTTTTATTTGAATTTCCTGCTCCCATACCTTGCTAAGCACCTTTTTCAGATTTGCCCTTAAGTTTGGTTTGCATAGAGCCACTTTTATTTCAGTGCGAGCCATAGATGATCAACTGGGTTCAAAGCGGGAGAATTTCCTGGCCCTCCGTAAGTAATATTTCGAGGTGTGCAACTATTTTCTGCACCTGTAGGAAACAGAATGGCGACCGATGACACTTAGTGGTGTTTAAAAAGAATCAAAGGAAAAAAAACATGGGCAAAAAAGGAGAAGAGGCTTTTAACCGCTTTAAGAAATTTAGCAGGTGTATTCATACCCGCAATAAAAAGAATATGTCCGAAGTATAACATGAATTCTGCACTTACATGTATGTTCTTTGTAATATTAATGAAATAATATGTTGTCATAAGTAGTTTCGTTTAATTTAACTTATAATTCCGAATTCTGTCACCTACCCCACTGTATATTCCTAAATTTTTACAATTACAATCAAAAATAATTAAATTTTCTATTTCAGGAACACCAGTTTAAATCAGAAAATGATTTGGCTCCCTTAAATAGGTCGTGTTATCGAAGCCTTCAAATACTAAAACGCAAAACACACAAGTTGTAGTTAAAAGAAGGAAAAACTAAGATGCCTCAATATTCATAAATTCATTATGAATGTACAACTATATAAGGTATAGCTGCTACCTTATGCCTATCTGGTCTAAAACTGTTTTCCGCTGGAGCCGCCGACGATGAGTATTGGGCTGGAGCAAAGCCAATGCTTCAGCGTTGACATGTGTACTTAGACGTTGCCTGTGAGCCAAGGCATACTTATTCGCCACGAGCAGCGTACCAAGATCACGATGGAGGTCGAGATTTCTCACATAGTATAGAGCATTGATGATGTTGCGCAACACTTTATTTTGGAATCGTTGGATAATAGTCATGCAAGATTCGCTTGAGTATCCCCATAGCTGAATGACATACATCCAGACCGGTTTAAGAATTTGGTTATATAGCAGTAGTTTGTTGTTCGTTGACAGAATAGAGTGTCTGCCAATAAGATAAAGAAGGTTTTTTGCTTTTAATTCAGATCGAATTGATTTCTGCATCTGCAAAAACAATCCAAAAACCCACTTAGCGTCGCTGATTGTTTCGATATGTGCTCTGATCATACGGTAGAATTAATTGTATCTCAACATGCAGCGCAAAATCCACAAGCAATGGGGTTGACGAACTCTCTAACCGATTGGAAATACTCTCAACTGAAACCAGAACAGCTAGCCGAACGCGACTGTATCAATACTTGTAAATAGCTTGAAGATGCCGTAAATCTTTTTATGCAACCAATCAGTTGGCTGCATTAGGTAACACAAACACACTTGATCAAGTTGCTCATGGTAAAAACTACCCGCCTTTTATTAGAAGTTTAATCACCAAAACACGGAAATTACGGAAACGTTTGCAGCAAATCAGATCTCGGGAAATCAGAACTAAGAACACAGTGATCCAGACATTAAAAAACGATGAATTCAATCCGTTTCTAACAGACTCACAGCTGCAAAAGGTTCAGACTAAACTTTGTGGAATGTGGCAGAATCTTTCAGTAGGCCAATACAACACTGTGCTCTGATTAAAATTGATGAAAGGTTAAAACTTTTGAGCAAAAAGCGAAAATATTTGCTGTACACCTTAGGAAATATGTAGCCTAAATCACGGCTACGACGTAATCGAAACAACAAAAAGTTGACATGAATGCGATGTTCACATTACTCCAGCTACAGCAAAAGAAGTTGGCAAAGAAATAAATAAAATGAAGTTGAAAAATTCTTTTGGTTTTGATTTAATAACCGCTAAAGTGCTCCGAAATCTCCCAATGAACTACATACTATACTTGACCAGCTTGAGATATATGTCGATATAAGTATACTGGAAATTCGCGGAATTTATAATGATACCCTAGTCTGGAAAATCTCCTAACGAAATCTCCTTATAAGTGCCAATATCGCTGTTACCAGCAATGTTAAAATTATTTGAAAAAAATACTATTAGCGCGGCTACTGCCTTTTATCGAAAACAATCACTTGATTCCCTTTAAGTAAGTACGAAAATGCCTATTCTGTTTAAAAAAAAAATAAGCGCTGGCATACCACAAGGAAGCATCTTGGGCCTCTGCTGTATCTCCTCTTCACACAAGACCTACAATTGGAAAACCAGTATGTAACTGCAACATTTGCGGATGATACGGCGCTACTTGCAGTGCACTATAGAATTGAACGTACTGCTACTAAGCTTGAACAAGCTGTGAACCAGATTGCTTTCTGGAACAAAAAGTGGAGGATTCAACTAAAAAAAAAAAAGATAATCAGCCCACATAGTTTTTCCTCTGAAAAATACAGTATACAAACCGATCTTTA
This sequence comes from Anastrepha fraterculus, assembly GCA_037575425.1. NCBI lineage: Eukaryota > Metazoa > Arthropoda > Insecta > Diptera > Tephritidae > Anastrepha > Anastrepha fraterculus. The sequence goes on from JAYXIM010050850.1 coordinate 11,237, forward strand.
TGGATCAGTCGACAATCCCATATGTCAATGAGGCCAAATAGTGAGGTATTACACTTGATGCCTAACTGTGCTGGAAAGCGCACGTAAAATAGAAACGTGACGAGTTCGGCTTGAAACTCAAAGAACTACATTACCTACATAATTGGACGGCGCTCTAAATAATCAACTTTCAACAAATTACTTATCTACAAACAAATTCTGGAGATGTGCACATAACCCCCATCCAACGTCTGCAGAATAAGGTTCTTTGAAACATAGTAAACTCGCCATACTATGTAATGCATACGAAGCAGAGATCTTCATCTTGTCATGTTAACTGTAACTAATTTGACGTAATAATTTGCCACAGCTCACAAGCAGCGTCTACAAAACCATGTCAATAAAGACGGCTAAAGCGCATAAACAGTTGCAGACCTCATGCAAAGCGAGTAGCACACATTTCATTTTTGCTTACTATATATGCCTTTTGTACATGTATGTATCTATTACTAATTTGTATTTTGATTTTCTACAATTAACATCAAGACGTATGCCACAAATAGGAGGGGAGCTCGACCAAACACCCAAAAAGGGTGTTGTTGTTGTTTAAGTGGTTGAGTATTTCCACTGAAATAATCCTAATTAGTGACCAGCACCGTTTTACTACCACCTTCCTCGTTTACTGATGGCTTTTTTTTTGTTTTTGGTGTTCTAAGTAAATCCATTTAGTGAGGTCCAAGTATAGCAGCAAATTCTTTATCTCGATGTCTGAGATCTCATTAATTTGCTGCAGGAAAGGCTTACCCAAGTAGCGGAGTCGTGCCCTAGCGTCCTACCTAGCCCTGTACATTCACATAAGTAGTGATCATTCGCCCTTTGGATTTTGTATGACGGCCATGTGTTTTTTGTTGTAATACATGTAGTTAGTTGCTTTCATCTTCTTTCTGCTAAAGCATGATAGTGTAAAACAATGGATGTTTTTAATTTGTTGAGTGGGGTGGAGGCTGCCACCGCCTCTGCTTTTTCTAGTGTCGAGCATTTTCTTGCTAGCTCATCCGCTATCTCATTACCCCGTATACTCCCGTGACCGGGAACCCATATCAGAGTGATTTCGAGCCAATGACTAAGCATTTCCAGCTCCTCTCTACACTGTACGACTAGTTTGGATGAAATGCAGTTGGAGTCCAAGGCCTTTATAGCTGCTTGACTGTCTGAGAAGATAGCTACTCTTGTACCAACTTCATTATAGAGTTTTAATGATTTGCATACTTCTCTGATCGCTAACAGTTCTGGCTGGAACACGCTGTCATAGTCAGGAAGACGAATTGACTGGGATAGGATGATTGGCTCCGAATGGAAGCCAGCTCCCACACCACAGTTTATCTTAGAACCGTCGTTATAGATTTCGATATCGTATCTTCCAATCACCTTCCCTTTGCTCCATTCGGCTTTCGGTGGAAAACGTACCGTAAGGCCTTTCTTGAAGTTTAGGTCGGAGACTGTGTAGTCTGATCTGTATTTGACAACTAGCAGAGCAGCACTCAGACATTAATTAAGTCCATTGTACTAAACTCTCTTGGATTACCTTTTTATTTTCTTTTAATGGACCCGATCTCCGAAGAAATCTGAGTAGATGTTGTGATGCCAAGGAGCCAAGATGGTCGCTTCTTAACACATCAGTGCCAAAGACCTCAAACCTGATTCGAGCGAAGGCGGGGCAGACGCACAGGAAGAGTTTCGCCGTCTCATCCTCCTCTTCACAAGATGGGAATAGTACACTGTCTGAGATGCCCACCCTTTCCATATGCTTCGCCCACAGAAAGTGGCCCGTCATCAGTCCAACCAGCTGTCTTCACTCCCTTCTGCTTAATGCCAGTCGATCGGACATGACTGGTAACATCAAATTAGCCATTTGCTAACCGTGGCTTTGATGGCCGCAGAAGGAAGTGGCAAAACGGGCTCTGGGCCAAAGAAGTTGGGCTCATAGCCCATCTTCGCTAAGGAGTCAGGGATCTCGTTACCCACGATACCCACGTGTCCCGGAACTCATGTTAGCTATTATGTCTGCTGACATAGTTTAGCCTGGATTTACAGGTCTCGACTGTCTAAGCCATGAGCGCAGCTAGGACGCTGCAGACACATATATAGTAGATCTGCCTCTCCATCGGCTTTCCACAAAAAAGTTCATCGCTTCTTGAACTGCATGCACCTCCGCTTGAAACAGAGATGAATGCATTCCAAGAGCAAAGTGCAGTTTTGTCCTGCTGGAATCCACGTAGACCCCAGATATCTGGATTCCACGGTCGGTCCTGGGGCCATCCGTGAAGATGCGAGAACAGTGTTTGCCGGGCTCATTTTCAGAGTTCGACCACAACTGAGCCTCTGGCAGCACTACACTGTATCTCTTTCCAAGTACGACTCTTGATGGCATGGAGTCAAGAGGCATGGAGAGAATCGTTGGATCGAAGTTCACGCCTTCTCAGTTTTCCAATGCCAGGTAGGGACCGTATCAGTTCCCATTGTGTTTCAGCCTGCAGATAGCGTTAGAGGCCTCTCCTTGGATGAAAGCATCAAGTGGTGGTACACCAATTAGAGTATCTAATGCCGGGCCTGAAGTAGTCGGAAAAGCTCCGGTGCAACAGATGGCCCCAGTGCGTTGCAGTCTCGATAAAGTCTTCCTGACTCCCACGAGAGAAAGTCTACTCATCCAGACCACTGCTGCATAGGTGATAATAGGTCTTATCAAAGTCAATGCAGATCCACAGGACCTTGCTAGGAGAAAGACCCCACGTTTTCCCAAAGACACCTTTGCACTGGCAGAAAGCTTTCAGTGCTTTTGATATCTTTGTGACTTCCCAAGAAGTTTACTATCGAGAATTACTTCAAGATATTTGATTTGTTTGGATAGCTGGATTGTGACTCCTTTTAGCTTAAGCAGAACGAATCCATCAAGCTTCCTCCTTCTGGTAAAGAGGACAATACCAGCTTTAGTGGGATTTGCCGATAGCCTATTCGCACAGCACCAAGTGTCAATCATATCCAGAGTTTTCTGCACTTTTCCACAGATGTTCATAAGCGAAAGGCCCGTTATCACACACGCAACGTCGTCCATAGTTGCTTGTGTGTAGGCTATAGTGCACACCACCTTGTGGGCAGCCTCTATTAACCCCGGACGACACCAGCAGATCCTTCTCCGCCCGCACCGGGACGATTCTTTGGGCTAGCATTGAACAAAATCCAATTCACCAGCACCCGATCTACACCACGTCTACAAGCAGAGCTGCACATACTGTCGAAAGTGGCATTATCAAAAGCCCCCTCTATATCCAAAAAGATGTCGATAGCGTATAAGCATAGACATGAAATGGAGAGAGAGGGTGAACCTTCAGCGACCTTCAGCATGGCAGGACAAATGCCATCTGGTCCGAGGGACTTGTAGCCGTTTACCGTTTGATGACAAATCGAATGGCGGCTTAATTTACCACAGATCTGGCAACGCACCAGTCACGCCGAGAAGGTGTAGCAGTTCTGACAGCAGCCTCTTTCGATAATGGATGTTGCCGGTCAATGCTTATCTGATTTCCTGGAAAGTGAGAGTCCATCAGCAAGTTGAATGTCTCACTTTGGTTCTCCGTGAAGGAGTCATCCTAAGTGACCCCAGCTTTGCAGTTGGATCCCTTTTCAGGATCCTAACCAATTTCGCCCTGTGACTCAGAGATTCAATATCGCCGCAGAATTCCCTAAAATAAGCCCTTTTCGACTCACGAACTAGTTTCTTGTAGTTCCTCTGAATATGACGATATCGCTTCCAGTGCTCAGCAAGATTAGTCTTGAGGGCTCGGTTTAGAAGTTTTCTCGACTCACGCCTCAATGTTTGGAGTCTCGGTTCCACTACGGAACGAGAGTCCGATCAAGGAGAGGTCGAATTGGACAGGCTGACTCAAAACATTCAACTAAAGCAGCGCTGAGTTTATCAGCTGCCACCTCAATCCCCTGTTCTTTCCGAAGTCTTGGTGGCGTCACGTCAAAGCCCCCAATGCCCCCCTGAACTTCTGTCAGTCTGTTTTCCTGGGGTTTCTGGAGGGCAATGGCATTTGTGCCTCCTCGCCACATTGAAACTCAATATACCTGTGGTCCGAGCACGAATCTTCGGCAAGGACTCTCCAGTTCCTGATTGACCACCCAAATTTTGAATTTGTTAAGGTGAGATCAATCACCTCCAGCTTTCTAGCAGTAACAAACGTGGGCTGTCTGCCCTTGTTGTGTATGTTTAGGCAAGAGGAAGCGATAAACTTGAATAGACGAGAGCCCCGCTCATTGCATTTGCTGCTGCCCCAGATTGTATGCTGGGCATTAGCATTGCAGCAGAGAACGAGGCCCAGACTGCGTCGCTCACAGAACCTTACGAGACTGGTGGCCTTACAGGTGGTTGCCTTTCTGGGGCATTGCAAGAAAAATAGGCAGATGCTATCTCAGCCATCCGCTTCTACCTTTATAACACACCTCAGCAGCTACCAGGTCCTGACAACAGAATTGCTCAAGGCTCGTCACAGTGAGATGGGATGATGCTATAAGAACGGTCCTAGGTCTACTCGAACTCCTGGCATATAATACCGTTGCCCCTTTCAATGCGCTAAAGCCAAAGATGCGGCCCCTAAAGACCCAGGGCTCTTGCACTGTAGTTATATGATTACTTAGTTGCCTACCCAATATATATAACGACTTCGCATATATTTCATTTTCGACAATTACGCATAAAATTTGCTGAACATAGTTTAAGGTAACGTGAAGTCAATTCACCAATCAACACTTTCCTCTTTAGTTAATGGCTAAAATTATTGGCGCAAATATCGAAGATCATAATTCCATGAAATCTAAGCCATGTTTTAAATATGAGTTCGGTCACTTACCTTCAAAGTTTGCCGATACATACCTGCTAGTCCTTAAATAATGTTTCTCAAATTTCTTAAATCAAATTTTATTAAAGATTTTCATACCTTAAATACAAATACTAAATTACATACAATGACTCTGTCGCTCTGATCCTGCCATTTATCAACACCTGTGTACAAACATAAATACCTACATGTGTGTGTGTATTTACAGTATATATTGTGACATGGTAACGCCTATTTGCGATTATTTGTATGTTTGTATGTATTTATATATGTGGGTGTATTCCCTCATAGATCAGCTTACAAAATTAGTGTATTTGAACATCCATTAGAATTTGACTTGCGTGTATTTACAGGTTATATTAGCTCGTATTTATTATACATGTGCATGTGCACGTGTGTGCGTGAGTATTTACAAACAGGGTGCGGTTTAATTAATAAATTAACATGCTGCTATCAAAGTATTTGCAATAAATATCGGAAAGCTGTGTGTGGCTTTGGATAATGACAAATTAAGTGTGATCGGCTATTGCGAAATAATTCAACACTGTACATATGTACATACTTACAAGTATTTAGATAAATGCATAGATATATGTAATAATTTGCACTTTAATTTGTGCAATTGTGTTGGGCTGTTTGAATATGTGTGTGTGTTGGTATTTGGTATATATAAGGAGGACAATTGTTTGTAGTTGTGGCAAACTCAGTTATAGCAATTTGTCTTTTGGAATTTGGTTAGCAGCGTCAATTTCAACGCCACTCTGATTGCGTTGACCTTCACAAAACTGTACAGTGCCGAGAATTTCATTTTTAATTTTTCTTTCTTCCTTTTTCTTAGTAGGGATTTTCTATTTTTTTTTTGCTGTTGCTCTTACTAGCTCAGTCTTAAAAAGTCGAGCAAATTTGTGCTGATTTCAAAGTGTGTGTGTATGTGCGTGTATGTCCTTTTATCTATTACCATTTGTGTTTGTATTTGTTAATTTGCACTGCATTCTCAAAGGTTGTTTTATGCTTTCTGCGGTTGCGTCATCCTCCCTTTCTTTGCATCCGTTAAGTCCGCCTTTTTGCAAATTTATGTTTTGGCATTCTTTTTTTATTTTGCCATTTGCCTTTTCCTCAGCACACGCTTTGCCTCAGCTACTTTCATTTGAGCTCTTTTAATAGCCCAATTTTTTTAGAGCCTTAAGATCTACATCACCATAGTAATCCTCGCTATAAAAATGTGGAAAGAAAACAGTGAATAAATAAAATGGAGAATATTTTTGTATTTTTTTTATTTTGTCTTTGTAGTGGCTTGCATTTTTCATTTTAACCATTTCTTTGTTGTTTCTCTTTAATTAGTTTAATTTAATTTTTATTCGTGGGTGTAGAATGTTACCCTAATTTCATGTTGTTTAGTTATAATTGCAACTTTCTTTAGTGGGGGGAATAAATTTTCAGTCGGTTTCAGAATGCCATACCAAAATATATTATTCACTTATGGAAGAAGAAAATCTAATATTTAGTAAAACACAAATTTCTAAAAGAGTTATGTAACTACGTAGTAAATAGTCAACAATTCAAAATTGTAAAATAAAAGTGAGTTTTTGTTAGTTATATGTAAATGAAAAAAGGAACACTGAAAAATATTATAAGAAAAACTTACCAAAAACAACTACCCCAATAGAAATTTTAATATAAGTTTTTATTCACGTGAAAATTCAGGTAGTAGTCTGGTAACTTATTTTGAAAATTTCGAAATTTCGGTTTTTTACATATTTTGAAAGTGCGATATATTGGTAATATACTGTACAAATTTTAGACCGAAATTCGAAATATTGACGAAATTATAGCACATACATGAGAGCGGCTCGTACCTGCGCGGCTCAATTGCTAAAACTTTAAACGCGTTTTTCTCAAAACAACGTTTTTCCGGATGGCCGTCGAGAAAACAAATTTTCTATTTAACGGACTGAGCTGAAATTTTGATATGTTTTTCTACACATCAATAGTTCTGGCGGGTAGTAGATTTAATTTATTTCGTCCCTAACTTTCCATTTTTTAGTCCGACTTCCACTTTAAAAAAAGGCAATTTTCTTACGAAGTCCGTTATTTTGTTATTTTTTGCCAAAATCATTTGATCTTACTACCCGCCAGAACGACAAACACACTGATTAATAAGCAATTTGTTTTTTCTGTTTCAGATGACCACAAGTGACGAAATCACGCCGGCCAGCCACTGTACCTCTTTTTTTTGCCGCTTACTGCAGTGTACAAAAATAGTAGATATCAAAACATTCAAAAAAAAAATTTTTTTTGTACACCTTCTGAAACCTTTAATAACATATCAGAAAATCAAACCGATTGAATTTTATTTTCCCTTCCAAAAAATGTCCCAAACATGGCCTCAAAAAACGTGTAAGTTACCAGACTACTACCTTCAATAACTTTATACTCATGTTTAAAAATATGACTGGAAACCCAAACCTAACTTATACAACAATAGTAATACCATAATACCAATACCGGAATATATCCGGGGTCCCTTTCAAATCCTATAATGATAACAACAATATGACACAAAAATTTAGAAATTATGAAGGTCGAACCAATGGCACATCCAACAGTTTTGATTCAACACGAACAAACGTTAATAATTATGAAAGAAGATATCTCGCAGACCAGCTTAGATTAGAAGATCTAAGTTTTTTACAAAAGGTTAAAGTTTTAAAAGCATGAGCTTGAAAATGCGAATATATTAGCGAAAAACTTACGTATGAAACGGCTTTAAAAATAATTTCTATATTTAGGCTTGTATAACGAATTTTAAGACCCTTTTTTTGTAGTACACTTTAATCCTCTATATCCTACGTAAATGCGCATTTTCGGTCCTTTACCAAAACGAGTATAAATATCCAAACTAATGTTCACACATTCGGTATAGCCGCATTGTAAACAAATAGAGCTATGATCATTAGGGGGCATTGATTTATAAAGAAAGCAATTTTTTGACTAACTATTTTGCCGCCAAGCTGCGATCAAGGCCCTGTCGACTCCTGTAAGGAGGAGATTAAGCGTTGCGAATGTGCAAGAAATATTTCTCTTATCTGGGCTTCAGGGCATAGGAACATTGAGGAAAATGAAATTGCCGGTAGTTTGGCAGAATCGATTTCAGTTATCCCCGTGACAGACATCGGTGTCCACTTGACCATTGTTAAAGGGAAACTGCACAATTTTTTCTTAAAAAAGTGCAAGATAAGATGGAGTTCTATATTTCCATGTGCTATGTCAAAAACATTTTGGCCTCAGTACGACAGAAGCATAACGATAAATATCCGCTACATCTGTTAAATATGCATTACCAATCATGCGAAGTCTTCTTCTAGCTAATATTTCATACTCACAGGTCTCTAATAGTTTCCGTTTGTAGGAGCTTCTACAATAATCGTAGTATGGAACTCCCATTCTTCTAGTATGGTTACCTATTAGACGATAACCGTTTAATTCACCTATCAAAGTTCTGGCATCCTCTCTGTTGAGTTTTAGCAGACATTTTGATCGTCCACTGTTAAGTTCCGATTGAATAGTTTGGGCTTTACTATTTCTGACCTGCCATTAAAATTAAGCTTACATTGAAATACTGGGATCAGTCATTTACGAGTTTATAACATTCTATCATTGTTTTCGACTAGTGTGGTTTGGACTCTAGCGCTTTTATGGCTGTCTGGCTCTATAAATAACTGACGACCATCTTGGTGGCCACCAACCCAGTGTGTGACTACCATTCGGAATTCACAGAGAGAACGTCGGTTCGAATCTCGGTGAAACAACAAAATTAAGAGAAAGATTTTTCTAATAGCGATCGCCCCTTGGCAGGCAATGGCGAACCTCCGAGTGTATTTCCGCCATGAAAGAGCTCCTCATAAAAATATCTGCCGTTTGGAGTCGGCTTGAAACTGTAGGTACCTCCATTTGTGGAACAACATCAAGGCGCACAGCACAAATAGGAGGAGGAGGTCGGCCAAATACCCAAAAAGGGTGTACGCGCCATTTATATATACATATATATATATATATATTGCGGCCAAGCTACGATCAAGGCCCTGTCGACTCCTATAAGGAGGAGATCAAGCGTTGCGGATATGATAAATATTCCTCTTATTTGGGTTTCAGGGCATAGGAACATTGAAGAAAATTAAATTGTCGGTAGTTTGGCAGAATCGATTTCAGTTATCCCCGTGACAGACATTGGTGTCCACTTGACCATTGTTAAAGGGAAACTGCACAATTTTTTTCTTAAAAAAGTGCAAGATAAGATGGAGTTCTATATTTCCATGTGCTATGTCAAAAACATTTTGGCCTCAGTACGACAGAAGCATAACGATAAATATCCGCTACATCTGTTAAACATGCACTACAAAGCGTGCAAAGTCTTCTTCTAGCTATTCCTTCATACTCACAGAGGAGGTCTCTAATAGTTTCTGTTTGTAGGAGTTTCTACAATAATCGTAGTATGGAACTCCCAATCTTCTAGTATGGACACCTGTTAGACGATAACCATTTAATTCAACTATCAAAGTTCTTGCATCCTCTCTGTTGAGTTTTAGCAGAAGTTTTGAACATCCATTGTTAAGTTTCGCTCATGCCAATTTGTTTAACTCGTTTGTTGTTAGGTTTTGCCCTTTTAAAATTACTGTTAGTGTAGTTTCCCTATCTTTGAAAGAGGCTATGGGCATATCAACGCTTTATCCGATTGAAAAGTTTGGGTTGTACCGTTTCTGGCAAGCTGATGTGCTTTACAGTTTCCTGCTATATTTCTATGACCTGGTATCCGAATTAGGTTTAAATTGAAATACTGGGATAAGTCATTTACGAGTTTATAACATTCTACCACTGTTTTCGGCTAGTGTGGTTTGGACTCTAGCGCTCTCGCTCTCTAAATAACTGACGATCATCATGGTGGATAATACTTTACTGTTGCATTTATCGCTGTAATTTTTTTCTCAATAACAGTGACTTCTGATTGAAATATACTACAGTCATCGGGTAGGCGGAATGATTGCTTTGTCTCCCGTTTTTCGGAGTAGTCCCCGCCACCTACTTTGCTATCTAATTTTGAGCTATACAAATGGTTTAGATGGTTGCCGCTATCTAAAGCCGGATACCATACCAGTACGCCGTAAGATAAGATTGGTCTTACTACTGCTGTGTAAAGCCAATGAACAATGTAAGGGGAAAGTCCCCAAGTTTATCCAACTAGTATTTTACAGGAGTAAAGCGCTATACTGCTTTTTTTACTCTATCTTCAACATTGACTTCCATTTAAGTCTCCTGTCTAGAGTTAACACCCTTTTGAGTGTTTGGCCGAGGTCCTCCTCCTATTTGTGGTGTGCGTTTTGATGTTGTTCCACAAGTGGAGGGATCTACAGTTTCAAGCCGACTCCGAACGGCAGATATTTTTTATGAGGAGCTTTTTCATGGCAGAAATACACTCGGAGGTTTACCATTGCCTGCCGAGGGGCGACCGCTATTGGAAAAATGTTTTTCTTAATTTTGGTGTTTCACCAAGATTTGAACCAACGTTCTCTCTGTGAATTCCGAATGGTAGTCTCGCACCAACCCATTCGGCTACGGCGGCCCCGAAATAGCGGTCAGGAAAGGTCAAAGCTAACGTAATTGCTTGGGCTCGTGTATGGCTATCAATCAATTGAAGCCGAATTCGTTGCCCACCACCATGACGTATCAAATGATAGAAAAGTATTTTCTATACCGGTCGCATATTCTCAGGTAAATTGTGTTAATGTAATTATGAAGTCACCTGCATAGATTTTAGCTACAGCTAGACCCCAAAATTATGCTGAAATCGAGATATTCAGTAAAATCGTATTCAAGATCCAATCCGCTTCATATTCAAAATAAACGTAAATAGAAAATGAGTCTGCGGACTGCCACTGTAATTGCGACACGTATAGGAAACCTTTTAGTCCATTTATACATTGCGTGTACCCGGAGTGAAGCAGATAGAGAATTAAGTGGTAGCCGCTAATACGAGCGCTTATCTAGAGCAAACTATAATAAAGTATGTGAAGAGTCAGTGCTGGTAATTGTCACGGTATTTAAAATACTTTTTTCAATTCTGGCAAATTTCCAACAACTGTCACTTAGGTCAAAATAAATAAAATCCGACCAAGGAATTGAAAGGAATGAAATAAAAAATTAAAATAATAAAATAATCCAACCACATAATCGTCTAACTTACTAACCAACTTATCCTTCCACACTTGTTGCAAAGCCAAAATGTCTAAATGACAATCAAAATACCTTTTTGCAAATATGGGATTTATTTCTATGTAACTCTACATTTTTAAGAACTGAAAGCTTAGTGGTGTTGTAGCTGGTTTTACATTCCCACTTGCCACCAAGTGGGTCGAAGCAGCCCATACTCAACTATAGGGCAGATATAATATTATTATGTGAGAAATATGTCAAAAGTACGGACAAAAGTGGGAAATTTACAATTTGCTTTCTCTTTGAAAGTGAATTGAATGCAGTAAAATTCATAGCAACGAGTTCTGAAAATTAAGAAAATTGAAGAAGCAGTTTGTGACAAATATAAGGGAAGGCAGAGAAACAAAAAAAAAAGACCTGCAGCGCTGGGCAACAGGATAATTGGGTTGAGTGAGGCACCGCTGTAAGAGTGAGAGGCAGTGAAAAAGTAGCACAACTATGACAGACTCAAAAATAGCCAACTACAGTAAATATGGAAATAAAAGCCTAGTAATATGAAAGACAAATGCAAGCAACATGGCCGGAGGACACTACGAAAGCGGTAAAACCCGCTGCGACGGAGGGCAAGCAAATCGCTATGACAGTAAATTGCCTTAAAAATGATTTTCCTTTATATATTTTGTTTTTGTTTATTTGATGTTGCCGCCGGACACGTGGCGCATATGTTTGGCTGCGTTTTTGTAAGTCAACGAGATGAAGGACACAAAGCAGATGGAACTGGAGGCCATGCAATGTGAAGAAAAGCAAAATAAAATAAAAATAAAAATAAAAACACTAGCAAAAACAAAAAAACAAACCCAACTGAACTGGACGCAATAGAAACCGCAAAGGACAGCAAGAAGCCAACACACGAGAAAAAACAAAAGAGAATAAAAAGAAAATATTAAGTTAGCCATCCATAGCAACAATTGTGAGTGCTCGTTAGGAAAAAGTACAAATACATACATATTTATATGTACTCGTGAAATAAAGATGCCCCGTAGGATGAGTCTCTGATGCGCCCATTTGGTGGATTCCCAATCTTGACTGACTAAGATTCCAACCCGGTACATGAGTGTCAGCAGTCTTTCTGCTATTACTTCGACTCGCCTCATTGGTTTTGAGGAAGAAAAGGGTAAGATATTTAAACTTTGTATGCTCGTTACGTCAAGATGGGTTTCTATGCTAGCTCGACTTGGACACGCATAAGTCGCTTGTTTCAAATTGCGCACAACATTAATTTTTCGTTATTTTTTGCTTAAGTTCGTTATTTGATGATGAGCAAATTGAAATTCTTTGGCAGTGATTGATGCCTGTTATAGCGTTTTTCCGAAACTTGTTATTTTAGAAGTCTCTACTTCACATAATTCATTCTTTGGAGCGTTTTTAATAGTTTTTTTTTTTTAAATTCACTGTACAAACTTGGGCAAAGGATATGCCAGCTGATCTTACTTAATTGAGCCTTCAAAAGCATCCACTGTTTTTCAAGATTGGCTACAGTTTCCTTTGGGGATGCTGAGAGCTCATTTGGAAATAATTTTACATAATACATTTTCAAACGGAAAACCACTCTAAGCTTAATTTTACTGTGTTTTTTATAAATTTTTGTAATAATTTTAAATTTTTTGTGTTTTGGGAAATTTGTATATATGTACATTTTTTTGCAGATAACTACCTCCGTTTTAAAGCTATTCTGTCAAAATATCACTGTTTTCTAACATCACTACCGTTAGTCACTCTAAAATTGCGGCCAATCTGATACAAATATTTGTAACATTTTTGTAATTTTTTTTTAAGTTACAGATTTTGAAAAATTGAATTTGTAAAATAACACCACTCCGATTTTTTCTTATTTTTTCATTAGTAACTAAGAGGCAGTGAAAAATCAATGCGATTTACGGCTCTAGAGAAGGGCTAGCATACGTACTCGTATATTACGATGTTTTTCATATTTCAATACAACTCGAATATGCAAAGGAATTGAAGTATGAAGCTTTTAAGGGTTGCTGAGCATAGTCTCGGGTTTAATGAAAAAAGTAAGAAAAAGTCTCAAAATAATAATAATAAATTTTTCCCCAGAAAGAAAAATTTTTTTAAGCACACTTTGCTTCAAAAAGTAAAGGGTTTTCCAATAACAAGTGTTATTTTGAATAGGATTGCGCTATCGAGAGATTATGAACGATTTTTTATGGCCGGAATTGGATGATATTGATCTGGACAACGTTTATTTCCAACAACATGGCGCTACGTGCAATACAAGCAACGCAACCATTGATCTTTTACATGAAAAATTTCCGGACCGTGTTATCTCCCGAAGAGTTGAACACAATTGGCCACCGAGATCTTGTGATTTAACACCTTGTGACTTTTTTCTTTGGGTTCACGTGAAAGAGAAGGTCTACGCTAACAGCCCAGGGTCGATTCACGACCTCAAAGATGGAACTCGTGAGGCTATCGAGGACATAGGGCAGCCACTTTGCAATTCGGTTATGGAAAATTTCATGAAAAGGATATTTTCCTGAAAGCGTGGTCGTGGTGGTCATTTGCCTCATATTATTTTCCATTATTAATGGCATATCTTCCTCTTTATAATGAAATAAACATCCGATCATTTATATTAAAAAATAGCATTTTTCTTTGAATATCAAAATAACACCTCTTATTGGAAAACCCTTTATATTTTATAACAGAAAATGTACAAAAATCTTAAGAAAAAAAAAGATATTACACTTTGAAAATCTTTGAACAAAAATTTTCAGCATTGAATAAATCGGAAAGTTATGATTTTTTTTTTATTTTTTCATTTCCTATTATATGTATTCAAACTTACAAAACACCAAATTTTCGGAAAAATTAGGGAGAAAGTCCAAAATACTTGGATCACTGGACATGGGATAACTCAAATATGAGACATTCGCGGCGTCCAATCGTAGGAGGTCAGGACCAATGGCACAGCACTGTGAAACGGAACGCAAACCTCAGAAAAAAATTGCGCTAGAATGAAATTGGCATAAATTTTAATATACAAAAAATCAGTATCCAATTTCACTTGAATGACTCAGTTACGAATATTTATGTACATTTATATATAGAAAAGGTGTGCTTTAGTTCTTCTTCAAGACAGCTGTATATATAACATTTCGAAAAATGTTCTATATTTGATTGCCCAACATTTTCTCACAGGGCAACATAAATCGCCAAAGCAAGCAATGTCAAGCGCAAAAGCTATTAAATAAAATTCAATTAAATTAAATTGGCCAAAGCGGGAACATCTTGTTGCTAACACAGAGAATAGAAAGCACACGGCGCAAAACTAAACAATACCAGCAGACGTAATAACAAATCAACAAAAACTTAACAGTAAACGAATCAAAGCAGTTTCTTTGCTACAGATGCCCAGCAACCAATTCCAAGTTGATGCTCTTACTCGCATGCAGCTTTGCAGATTGGATCTGAAGTCCTTCAAGGGCTTGCGGCTTCACGTGAAGATGTGGGCACTTCTAACCACTAAATCTACTTGCCAGCTGTGTACAGTTGAAGATATAATATTAGCTGTCAGAGTGGACGTAACAGAGCCTTGTAAGGCGCGCAAAGAACATAGAATTCAAGGCAACCACGCTTTTGGGAGATGCTCTTTGCGAGCTTAGTGCTGATTTGGGGAAGCTTTTTTGGATTTATTTACACATACATATGTATATATTATAAATATACTGCACATATATTATAAAATTCCAGCACATACATTCATTACATTCATACGAGTCACTGTTTGGTGCGGTTCTTGGTCTGGCGGCATCATCGGGCCATTTTTTTCGAAAATGAGCGAGGAGCCGCGGTTACAGTAAATGGCGAGCGTTACCGTGACATGCTCAACGAGTTGTTTCAAAAAATTGAAGAGAATGACATGGACGACATTTGGTTTCAACAGGACGGTGCAACTTGTCACACTGCCAAAGTTACACTCGAACTTTTGGCTACCGTTTTTGAAAACCGAATAATCAGCCGAAATTCCGATATCAATTGGCCGCCTCGGAGCTGTGATTTAAGCCCGTTGGACTATTTTTTGTGGGGAGCCGTTAAGAACAAATGCTATGCGAACCATCCAGAGACTATTGATGCTTTAAAATGACGAAATCGAAGCTGCCATTCATGAAATTGGAGCCCAAACAATCGAAAATGTGCTTAAAAATTGGGTTGATCGAATGGCCTACTGTAAAGATAGTCGTGGCAGTAATTTGAACGATATTATTTTTCATTCATAAATGACAATGTTCAATCTTCAAAATAAAAAGAAAAAGTTTGAAAAAATATTGATTAAATTTTTTTTATAGCCGATTCAAAAAGCAAATTTTACATGACCCACCCTATATAAATCGCTTATATTTTAAGACTTTCGCCATAAAAATTCCATTATTTTCTCGGTAGTTGGCTCAGGCATTTTTGATGTTAAAGAGAATATCGGTAATGTCGATAAAATAACAGAAATAATCGCAATTGACCGGTATGTTAGTAGTCGTAGCATCGCCCAGGAGCTAAAGATGTACCATAAAACAGGTTTAAACCATTTGCGCAAAAATTTTACCCAAAAATTATGGATTTTTCTTTTCCCCAAACTAATATTTAGGAAGAATATTAAGAGTTGCATATGTTGGGCCGAAAATAACTCTAAAAGTCGAGTGCTCGATAACTAAAACTGTGGTTAAAAATATGTTTTCCAAAAAACCACCTCAGATGATAAAAGATTTTATGATTAAAAAGTCTGCATAAAAAGTTTAAAAATTTTGTCAACAGAATTAAAATAAGGGGATTTTTTTCTTTTTTTTTTTGGAATTAATGAGTTAATTTTCTCGAAATCGGAAAAATGAGAAATACTTTCCCAGTGATGCCTTAGAAGTCTATTGGGTGTTTTGCTTAAACTTATTTGCCTTCCAAAAAACAGTAAAAAAAAAATACGCATTTTAAGCTACAATGATTCTGCGATTATTAGCGAACAATATCGGGATTGAATGTATGTAGATAGAAAAATCCCCTTTTATAGCAAAAAACCAACACAAAAGTGGTTTGTGTTTACAGTTTTGTTTTACACTATTCGTGCTGTATCAAATAATAAGAGTGAACAGTCATCAACTTCGTGTATGCACTTAAATAACAGCATTAAGTTCTGACCTTATCATTTAATTTTACACTGGTTTTTTTCAGCACCAAATGATGGCAGCAGCATTCTTCTCTCTACCTTTTGGACATACTTTTTGGTAGCGATAAGAGTGTAACAGCTCAATATGAAAGATGTGATAAAGTTTTAAAACCAAAAGGAGGACCTACGAAAAGGGTTGGACACGCAATGCACATGCAATAAGTAAGCAAAACAAAAAGTAATCTCGAAGAGCTCTTGCAAACAGCAGGTAAGTAAACGCGACTTATACTTTATTAGAGAGTAGACACATACTGTATCAGCTGAATATATGTTTATATTACCATATATGGATTTTGCCTCTTGCATGAAACGTGCACTGACATATTTGATTTTTTATTTTAACATTTAACATTTCACATCCGGGGCGCATCCATACTAGGTGATAGCAGACCACTTGATGGATTTAATGACAAAATAAGATAATTTAGTTTTGTAATTTCTCTCGTTCGTTTATATTCCGATTAATATTTTGCCACTCAAACCACGAAATTGTAAAAACAAAAATACGCGAAAAAAACCATGCTGGATTTGGATTTTTTACAACTGCTATCACCTTCCATGGATTCGCCTTGAATAAAACGAAACGACCAACTGCTGGATAAAAAAATGAAACGACACAAAATAGGGCAACTGTTAGTAAATATGAAATATAACTTTGAATGAAGCAATTGTACGAGGTTCGAAAATGTATGAAATTCTATCAACCACATTTTTTTTTACTTTTTCATTGATATTTTTCTTGTTTCTCAGATATTTAAACGCTAAAGTGTAATCCATCTTTTGCTACTAATGAAATTTTTTTGGGTTTAAATAAAAAATTATATTTAGAACCTGTTTACTTTTTATTTTATGGCAAGAGAGCTTCTCAGACAATATTGTTGGAATTCTTTTCAACTTAAATTGTTGCAAGTAATACATCCGCTTATAAAAAAATCAAAAAAATGTATAAAAAAAGGTAATTGAGATGCTCTGAAAACAGTGGAAATACTGTTATTGGCTGCTCTTGCATAAATATATCTTCCCAAATATCCGCGAAACTTTCAACTTGGATAAATTTCACGACCAACCACACTGTGAGCTTATTTTTTAACTCATGAAGTATATTTATAAAATTTTCTGTATCTCTCTCAAATCTAGAGTGTACTGGGAATGTTGTTGTAAATATTTAAGAAGTTAGGGGAAGTCAGAATTTTCAAAAAAATCTGGTATTTTTTTGCATTTTCTTAAAGTATAATAGCTTAAAAATATTGTGTGAAAATTTGAAGCTAATCCGATAAATAATTTTCGAATTATTCAACAATTAACAAAGGGCGTTCAAGCGCTCCGGAGCGTTCGAGAGCAAGTAGTTAGCATTTAAATGCGTTTTTCTCAAAACTATGTTTTCTGAACTGGTGATCACTATAATTTAAAACCCGTTTGGTAGATTTTAATAAAATTTATACTGCTTTTGAAAAACACGAATGAATCTCCAAGGGCTTGTGATGATCACCGCAAGGAACTTCTGTAAAAATAGGCTCCACACAAATAGCGATAACTTTTACAATTACACTTTTTTTTTTTGAAATTTTGCTTAAGTCAAATCGAAACATGATGTATTAATGGTATGTTTTTATTTTTGTAAAATAAAATGACTGACTAGCAAAAAAAATTATTGAAAAGCAACACTTTTTGGGGCCTCTGACTACCTCTAACCCCTTAAGGATATTATTGAGTGAGGTTATGAGTTGACATTCAGAAAGTAACCGTTGTCGGGATATTCGATTTTAGGGATTATTTAAAAAATATTTTATTTTTGCTATTATTCACCCACTAAACACTGGCCACTCACACACTCGCATACCCAAAAAGTTTACGCGTTTCATTAAATGCTAGTTAGGCAATTACAGCGTTTTTTTTTCCATTCAACTGAACGTTTCAAAATTTTACCGCAGCATCTTTCAAATAAATGTTCTTTTGGTGATCTTTATATTTTGTTGTTATTGTTTAATTCTGGCTGCTATTCCTAATGCTATTGTGCCAACATTGCTAGCATCATTAAAATTAATTAGAGTCAAGAGTGGTTGGTGGATTTTATACTTTGCGGCTACTTTACATATTTTTTGCTTATATTTTTACATTTGTATATGTTTTTTGACACTTCTAATTATTTCTTGTGCTTTTCATTACTTTTTACTCTTTTGCATGCTGCTCGTAATTTCGCACAACTTTTCCGTCCAGTTCCACCTTTCTTCCACCCGTTTATAAGTACAACTAGAAAAAACACCTTCTCTCTACTCTTTGGTAAATTATGTTAGCGAAAAAGAAACTGCGTGTAATTACACTTTGTCTGCGTTTATTCACGCACCATTCTTCTTTGTTTACTACACACAGCCTTTTTTTCTAGCGCTTTGTGTGCACTCATACGCACACATACACACGTGTATTTATGTATATCGAAACATTACTTTTCACACACACGGAGGAGAGTGCAAGTGTATTGTGCCATTTTTTGCGTATGCAAATCTACTATTAATCCTGTCGACACAACGCAATCTCCAGTGCTGCCAAAGTAACCAGGCAACCAGTCGACCAACCAGTAAACCAACCAACTGGCAAACCACCAACCCAACCGTCGAAGGCAACCGACAACAGACCAACAACAAATGCATTGCAAATAGCAAAATGTGGTTACACTTTCCTGCTTTTCATTCGTCAAACCCCTCACTTGCCTTCCTTCACTCTCACTCGCACACCACTGTCTCTATATCTCTATCTTTCTCTCTCATTCACTCATTTGCGCACTAGCTATTTGTGTACGAACACACAAAGGGAATTTAACTTTTAATTGTGACTAAACATAAACACTTTTTAACCTCATTCGCAGTCCTTTGCCTTATAGCTTTGCAGCTGCTATTTGTGCGTGTGTGCGCTAATATTTGTGTTTTGTGTTGCGTTGCGTTGTGTTGGTATTTGTGTTATTTGTATTTTGCTTTGCTTTTGAGCTTTATGCTTGGTGCAATACGTTTTTCGTCTTTACCACACACAGCCACACTCACATAGGCATACGCACATACTGTTATTTGCTTGAGATGCTTTTATTTTTCTTTGTGTTGTTGTTTATTATATTTTATCGTACTATGCGCTATGCATGTTGTCGCCGCCTGTGGTTTTCACGCCTCATGACTTTTTATTGCGTCAACATTAACTTTCTATTAACTTAAGCAGCAAGTAAAAGTGCAATCAGATTTTAGTGTTACTTTCATTTTTTACTTTTTCTTTTTGACAAAATAACAAATATTTATTTAGCTAATGCAGGGTAATTGCAATTATTTTGCTGAAGTGCAAACTAACCTACAGGCCTTGCAAATAAAAGGTTTTTCTTATAAGCAGATAAAGGTAAAGTTAGAGTGGTTTTACTGCTATAAAATATGTGCTCACAAACCTTGTTAGCCATGCCGCATAAATCTGTTTGGATTACACACTGCAATTTGCGCTGCGACACATTGCTATGATAGTCGAGGTGCTTTGGGCGCACTCCGCGCAATATGATATAGTACGAACAAATAGTTTTTTGAAATACTTTTTAGTATATAGAAACGAAAGTAAAAGAGTCATTACCAAACTGATTTTTTCATTACAACATATTTTTACCGCTTCATTATTTTTATTATCGATTTTGTCGTTTATTCCCAATGCGATCTCGTTAAACATTACCATACCAAACAACTTTTAAATCGATTCTAAATTTGTATTTATTAATGTTTTGTGTGCGGCTGCCGTAGCCGAATGGGTTAGAGCATGACTACCATTCGGAATTCACAGAGAGAACGTCGGTTCGAATCTCGGTGTAAGATCAAAAATTAAGAAAACGTTTTTTCTAATAGCGGTCGCCTCTCGGCAGGCAATGGCAAAGCTCCAAGTGTATTTCTGTCATGAAAAAGCTCCTCATAAAAATATCTGCCGTTCGGAGTCGATACACGATGTTTATATCCGATGTATATCATTTATCCGCAATGCGAATAAATGAAATACTACCATATAAAACGGCTTTCTAATCGATTATAAATGTGTATCTATTTTCAAATGTTTTATTGAATTTCAAATCTTTATCGATTTATTATATATCGAAGTCGATAATTCCAAATTTTTGTCGAGTTATTATTTTTATTGTCGATGATCGAATATATCAAAAATTGCACTACAAAATGATTTTTCATCGATTAATCATTTGTATCAGCAATTTATGTTTCCATTATTATTCTAATATAGTCGAAATCCGATAATCGAAATACAGTAATAGAGTATATTAAAAATTCCGCTATTAAACGATTTGTTGTATCGATTATTAATTTTTTTCAGGTTTATTTTTCAGTGGAATAGGGTCTTGGAATCAGGCTTTTGAAAGTTTCAAGCGAAATTTTGTCATCAGATCAAATCCACAGAGCAAATAATATTTAACCGATTTTTTTTATATTCAGTAAAACATTTAAGATTCTAAAATTGTGATTGTGGAAAAAATGTTTTATATTTGCAAGCAATTATAATGAATTTTACAATATTTATGTTTTTGGCATATACACAGCACGCGAAACAATAGTAATTCAATATTTTGAGCAGATTTTAATAATTTTCTTATTTTTCTTTGAATGCTCATTATTATTTTTATAAGCATGCTTCATTGTCTAGCAAAAACTACATATACCTAAGACCCATACTTTGTACAAAACGCAAAACAGTTCTATAAACTTTTCATCGCAAGCCGACTATTTTTAGAAGTTCTAGAACATTTTTTGGTATGCAGTTTTACGGCTCATAAAATTTTCGGATAATGAAGTGCAAGTTTTAAATTTTTAAATAATCGCGTAGATTTTTTGTAAATGTTTCGTTGCTTTCCTAATATTTGGCGCTGGCTGTAAAACTTATTTTTTTAAGTTATCGTATAAGAGATAAGGCGTAAGTTTATATATAAGTTTAACTGGCATATATGATTGTTACGAACAGTTCGTGTATTGCATAATCAAGTAAGTACTGAACTGTATCCGAGCGAACGTAGTCGATCTGGTTTTTCAATGCATTTTAATCGAGGTCTGAACTAAAATGGACTTTTCAAAGCATTACCTCATCGATAAATTTATTTGGAATGTATTGAAATACTTATATCGACTTATAAGAGAAAATAATTCATTCTGAGTCACACAACTTTGAAGAACCAGAATTACATATTTATTCATTCATTTCTTAAACTAGTAAAAACCACTGGAATAATTCAGTACATTGTACAGCTACAGTTTAAAACCATTGTTCATAGAAAAATCTTCAGTAACCTTTGAATTTTATGTCGAATTTACGAGCAACCAGTTGTGGTTAAAGAATCAGAAGAGAGTTTACCAAAAATTTTAGAAATATGGTTGAAGAATCGGTAGACACAGGCACATTTGGCAAGCCTTACTAATGTTGAAATGATAATTAACCATTATCTAACAATAGATTGCGGCACTGGAATATATTTCTTAAAGGAATCTCCGAAATCTCGTTAAACACCTCCAGCAGCTACTCTGTGGCAACTAAACATTTGTACCTATTCGCAAAGGATTGTATAGATTGCACCGCCACTGGAGGTGGCAATCAATCTTTGGTAGATTGGAGCGTTTTACGGCTTGCACAATCCAAGAGAACGCATACGTTGTTTTTACGATCGGAGTTTCCATTTGTGCTGCGTGCAAAAATGAGGTGACTAGGAAGGTGAGTAGATGATTACCGCTTGGGGCTATGTCTTGACATATCCGACCCACACATTGCTACAACTCTTTATAATTTCTTGTTGTCATTAGTGGCGTGAAAATCCTTTTGCAAGAAACAATCTTTCAGCAAGGACAGATCAAGACCACACACAATCCTTTATAATCAGTACTTTTTACGAAGTCGAAGCATTAAAATTCTGAAGTGTTCTGATTTAAATTGTATTGAGAGTTGCTGGAAAGTTGTGTGTGAATTCTGCTGATATTTCACAATCAAAGTGCTATTTAAAAATGGATGACCCAACCAATGGCTGAAAATGTATGTAATTCCATTATTTAAATTGATTGCTACTGCAATTAGTTAAGGGAATACAGACAGATGGAATTTGAAAACGTACGAGTGCTAGGAGCAGCTAACCCATTTATACCTTCAGAATATTTTAAACCAAGAGCATTATCCCTAACGTTTGAGAACAGCGAAGATTTGTGGCACGAAAACTATCCTGCCAACTCTAAAGAAATTTTAAAATGGCCGAAAACCCTATTATTAGGCGTTTCAACTTGCTTCGTTATTAAAAATTTGCATCATAATATTTTCTGCCGAGCTGCCGATTTTAGTCTCATATTTAGCAGCCCGGGCGTATGAGCAACGAGTGCCTGCACATCTGTTCGATGCTTACTACTTCAAAATGTTCGATCTTGAACGCGAGTATGGAGACCTTTTTGAGCAAATTGCTTAGTAATAGTTTGAAATTTCCTTTATGTGCGTTTTTTTTTAATTTTTTTGAATGAAGAAAAAAAACAAAAAAAAAAACACGTAACTGCCAAGTCTGCGTACTGATAAGGAATCTCATTGCTACCTGGTATATTTTATATCATTTCACTACACTCCAATTTTTCAAAACCTCATAAATTTCGCACAAACATTTGTGTAGTTGAGCAATGAAGAAAATTTGCTTGATCTTCGGCTATCTCGAGGTTCAGTGTTCAAACCCCCCCTGGTTACGCTGACTGTGTTTTAAATAATAAAATAATTAATTTTAATTCCCAATAATAACAAATTTACTCTACTTGACCGATTTGAACCCCCCTGGTTACGCTGACTGTGTTTTAAATAATAAAATAATTAATTTTAATTCCCAATAATAACAAATTTACTCTACTTGACCGATTTGAACTGGCGTCATCTCAGTCGGTTTTAGTTAAAATTCTAAATTGTCCCGCACAAAAAAAACATTTACGATTAGTTTATCAGAAGACAAAAAACGAAAGATGTAAACAATGACTCCCAATTATTGTTATTTTATGTAATTTTATAAATTTTTTTAATAAATTTTCATATTTTATTACAAAATCCAAGTATCTCGGTTTTAGTTACATTAAATTTTTACAATAGGTTGTTAGTCAGAAGAAAGAAAATTGCCGCTAAGGAACCCAATAAATTTGCACACAGAATACAAAGAGCATACACACACACACACAAAAGTCGATTATATATGCACACATTGACAGTTAACCTTTTTATTGGCGGAAATGTGATGGTAATTATTATTGCGCTACCAACATTTTACATTAAATGTGTACATAGGTATGTATATATTTTGAATTCAGACATTTTGTATTGAAAGAGGTGAATATATCAACTGCAACAATATACAGAAACTGTTAGATACCATATAATGAGGTGGGACTAGGAAAAGTAATCAGACGCATTATATATGTATATATGTTGATGTGTATATGTTTATCTGAGAGAAGAAATATGATTCTTTTTTCGTTGGTAGGGGCATGACGTTGAAATATGGCTGTATGGTGGTGGTAGTTTGTATATACAGAAAGGAGTAAAGATCTCTCACGAAAGGTTAGAAATTGTTCATATGGAGCTGGGAAAGGCTTTTGCAGCTAACTAAATATACATATATACGAGTATATGACTGTGAATTACAGTCTTATTGCTTATTGTTCTATTTTTACAATCATGCTTCCCTTTTTATTTTATTTACAGACTGAAAGAAAATTTTATATATATATATTTCAAATTTTGCTATTAATTTTCGAGTCAACATAAAAACGTGCGTTGATCATTACTTGCAAAGTCTTTTTAAGATTGACTTGTCGAAATTTCGCATCTTCTTACCCTTTTTTCATTCAATGTTTATCAATATCCTTTTTCAGAAATATTCAAAAAACTATTGTTTTAACATTTTTTTAAGTATTTTATATTTTTCATTCTTTTTCATTTTCTCTTTATAAAATAAAATTATAAACTTACAATCAATAATCACTTAAACGTACAAAATCTCTAAAATTTACGCGACAATTTCAGATTTTTCTCAACTTTATTATTTTCTCCTCCTTTTTTCATTCTTCACTCCATTTCTTGTGCCATTTCTTTTCTGCTGCGTCAATGCTTTCTTTATATATATTTGTATAACTTACTCGCGAATTTCACTTCTCCGAATTGTTGTTCTCTTTAAAAGCTCAGTTTGTTAACGCTCTCAATGAGTGTGAAACTATTCTCAAATGTATCTTCCTCTTCTTCGCTTTCATGACTTTGTGTATTTTGTAAGAAGATGATGAGTATTATTTATTGGGGGGATTTCGAGACTTAAATTTAAGCCGAAAATAGAGTTATCATATAAATAAAATTAATAAATTGTATAGACGCGTTTTTAGGTTGAAAATCCTTAGAAGTAGCGAAGTGATTTGTGAGAATCGTAGAAATTTCTCTTTTAAAGAGAAATGCCGCTTATATGTAAGAGAACAATTCAATGAGTAGGGAGAACCTCTAAGTTAGGAGCAGTCGTGGGTTTGACTTATCGAAATTCTGACGATTAGGTTTGTGAAAGGGGCTCATATTGTAAAAGTAATGGGTTGTGGAGAATAAGTTGAGTATAGGGAATGTATGTGTGAGAAGATAAAGAGGGAGAGAGAGAAACAGATGGAGCGACAAAGTCAGAGGTTCACAGAAATTGTGGAAGGTGTGTGTGGGCGTGTTAGAAATTTATTTTAGAGCTTATGAGGAAGAAGCAGCGGCTGCTTTGGCTTTTGATGCGTTCTTAGTGCGACCTTCGCTATTTAATCCGGCTAAGAGTTCACTTTTACGGATGCTCTTCAAGTCCAAATCACCATAGTAGTCTTCGCTGTAATTGTATAATGTGGAGATGGTAGAAAAGGTAAAAAGGTTTAAAGGATGGCTCACTTAGAAAACTTAAAAAAATATGTCGTATGTAGGGAAGCTGATTTTTACAAAGTTTTAAGAGTATAAAAATGTAATAGCTAAAATGGTTTGAATGCAGTTTTGAGGGAGAGAGAGTGCTTAGGGAGAGAGAGAGAGTGAGAAATGCAGCGGGGAGAGATCGTGTGATTAATGAAGCAATAAAATGCGTGGCAGAATGAGGTGCAGAAATATGTATTAGGTCAGAAATATCCTTAGCTTATAGAAACAAAAGCGAATGAAAACACAAGCTAATGAAAGCTCTAACTTAAGCTCGAGTTAGTTACCACCAACCGCAGTTAATAAATGAAAAGCTACTAACTAATGTTAACGTAAAAGTGCATGCAATTAAGAAAGTGATAAATAGAGAGAAAAATATTGTAGCTAGTGGACACCAAAAAATGTACTCACCATCCGGGAACATCTTCTGGATCTTCGCAGTTGCCAGTACCATCAGAATCGCCAATCTTGAAGACTGTGCCAATTGGGCAACCATATTCACGGGCAACACCCTCCAAGCAGATGTAGTATTTGCGGCAGTCTTCAGGGTGAGCGTGTCTCGAGAAGGAACCAGCGTTGGCAAGTTCACCGGCGGCAGGACAGCTGAAACCATTGGCGACTTCTAATGCAATGAAAAAAAAAAACAAATGACGCGAATTAATAAATAGAAATAAGGAGAACACTCATGAGTGTATGCTGTACCTTCGTTTTTGCACTCTGGCACCTGATCGGCCCACATGCACACACGAGCATCACGATCGTAAGCAAGACCGGGCGAGCATTGGTATCTGGATGGTTCACCGTTCCAACAGTTCCAGAAGACATCGCATTTGTTCTCATCGGGGAAGATGCCGTAGAGGCGAGAACAGTGTGGTGTAGAAATTGGAGGTTCTGCAGAAAATAATTTGAAATATTAATAAATGTGGTGGTGATATTTTTGAAATCTAAATAAAAATAATTTCTAATTGTTTTCTGATTTTTTATAACTTTCATTTTCTGTATGCAAATGTGAGCACTTAAAATTTTTGCCTTCTTAGTTTCACCACTTTTCCATGCTTTGCCAAGTAACTAAACGTTATGATTTCTGCTATAACTAAGTTCCACACTTTGATCGTATACTAAATACATCCACTCATCTTTACACGGAAGATGACGTAAATATTTTCAATAAGCCCCAAATTGTAATAAACCATAATTTGGCTGAATATTTTGACTCACATTCAAAAAAATACTGACAAAATGTTTATGCCTCAATGGTGGTGTTATAGGGAACTGGGACTACATATTTTAGGATTTACTATCAGAGGTAATAGTGGGAAAAGCGAATACAAAATCTTGTCGTTTCGGAAAGTATATATTAGATGCCTTTCTTTACTAAAGTTTTCTGATCCTCACACCGGTAGCAGAATATGGAAATAGGATGCTAAAAACCATAAAATTGGCCAGCCTAAGTGACTAGATTGGCACTAATTGGTTCGAATTTCCTGGGAAAAATGTTAAGGTTAAACTTCAACTTCCTTATAGCAGATTGAACTGAATAGTCACTTTAGGCGATAGTAATTTTTCGGATCGATAGTCACTTTAAGTCAATAGTCAGTTTTCGGATTCGTTAAAGCAAACCGCCATTTATTTGAGCGGTTTTTTTCATAAGGTTAGACATGTATTTATTTTTTTTCTTCTTGTGCAAGATTTTTTTTTTTTAATTTCTTTTCATATATCGACTAAACCTAAATGTAAAACATTATTTGAAAACGTAGTTTTCTGAAGTGCTCACACAGTTTCTCTGTTCTCATTTAATATTCTGCTGCAGAAGGGAGGATTTTAAATACTTTAGCAAAATGCATGGAGCAAATAAGCCATCTAGTAAATATATACAATTGTTCATTAAAGATTATATGTAATTATATGAGGACTAGACGAGCCACGTGTTTAACCAGAGGTTTTTTACCAATTTTAAAAAGTAAATTATGTGAATACTTTGTCTTCCCCGCTTACTTACCCAATTGTGTGCGATCGCCACAATCCACATTGTGCAAGTAATCACAGTTCTCCGTCAGGAATTTCGGGTCTGAAGAATCGAAGGCAAGACCATTACCGCATGTCTTCAATTCCGCAACATTATTGTCACACTTCCAGTACTTGTCGCACGACAGATCGTGTGGGTAGAATCCAAAATCATCGGGACACTTGAAGCTATCTTGAGCAGCGGCTGTAAGAGAGCAAAGAAAAGGAATAATTAATAAACATTCTATGGCATTGAATTATACAACAGATAAATGCAAAATTTTAAATTGATAATTCGAGCAGGAAAAGCGGAACGTAATCACGTATGCACTTGGATCTTTTAAAAACTCCAAAAATCAACAAAAAAAAAAAAAAATGAATCTTTTTCTGTTAGGTAACACATTTTCATGATGCCTCAATAATTTATTCATCAAAATTGTTTTCGAAGTGAAATGTGTTCGAATCCAAAATTTGGTTGTTAGCTGTAAAACAACACATTACTATGCATACCTATGCAACATTGCCATTTTGCTGCTTCTAAAACCCGGCCAGTAAAGTTGGCAATTCGGTTAGCTATTGGCATATTTATGTGTGTAGGCACCCGCAGAGTATTGCTGACAAGATATTTGCCAAATGCAGGCAGCCTGCAGCACGCAACATTTTTCAATAGTATTTCATTGCATTTGCGCACGCACACATATTTACGGGTAACAAATGTGTAATAGCTTTTAATGGCGTTGTTGTGTTGAGATAAACAACAAAAACAAAATTTGCATGCTGGTGCGCATCTGAATTGGTTAATGTGAAAATATTCGTTAGCTGATTGAATGTGCAAGTATATGCAAATGAATGTTGCTGGCAGTGCGTCGAATGATGTATTAGTAGTAGTGGTGTGGTTTTGTGGCATCACAAAAGTGCAGCTTTTTTTATGCGAATTTGTTAAATATGCAAATACTCTACTGCAAAATAAACAGAATGCATATTATAGGAGAGGATTCAGTTTTCGCAAAATTTATGAATATTTCTACACTCATAATTTTGCAATTGATCTCATTTTGTGAAAATATTGCTAGAAAGTAAATTTGCGCACAAAATGTGTAAAATTCATTGTAATCCATTTTTTTTTATAAAGTTATGTAAGAATATTTAGGAATATCCCTTGTGAAAATATTTAATTTACTTTATTTTAATTTCATAAACTATTTTGTTTTATTTGCATTTAATTTCTTTGTTATTTTATGTAAATTTTTTTTGTTTTAATTTGGAACTTCTAATAATGCTTTTCGTTTAACCATTTAATAAAGAGAGTTATACTTTATTTTACTTGAGCTTATTTTATTTCATTAGTATTATTGTTTTTGAGTTAATTCAATTAAATTTTACTTTCACTTTAAAACAAACATTTTTTTTAATAAATTTAATGTAATCCTAGTTTTTATTAATCTCATTTTATTTATTTACGGCTTCGTTCTTAGTGCACTGGTTCGACACCCGCTGGAGGCATGAAAAACCAAATCAAAAGAAAATTTTTATTTTTCTAATAGCGATCACACCGCAGCAGACAATGGCAAGAAATCTGCGGGCATAAATTTTAGGTCTCCTCATTTGTAGAAATACATCAAGACGCATCCCACAAATAGGAGGAGGAGATCTTGCGAAGCATATAAGGGCAAGTATATACACATATGCAAAATATATTCGTTCAATCTTATTTATTTTAATTTTTATTGCTTTTTCAAACATAACTTTATTTATTTGAATTGTATAGGGTGTTTTTTTAGAGGTTAGGTTTTCAAGTTGGCACTACTTTTTTCGTAGATGGTCTTTTTGACAGCTGTCACTTGATTTATGCTCAGTTTGGTTTGCCATTTCATAATGAATAGACTTACACCTGAACAACGTTTGCAAATCGTGCAAATTTATTACGAAAATAATGGTTCGGTTCGCGCGACGCATCGAAGTAAATTTTGTTCAGCGATGAAGCTCACTTTTGGTTGAATGGGTATCATTTTTAAAACATAATGGCAAACCCTTATCTATTGAAGCGCTGCTCGGAAAGTGCGTGGCCCATCGATGCAAACAAATGATAATCGGAAGGCGCCAAGTCTGGTGAGTAAGCCGCATACACCAGCGGTTCCCAATCGTACGTCTCCACCCATTCCCGTGTCGCTCTTGTTCGATGTGGCGGTGCATTGTCATCAAGTCAGTTCATGCGGCACCCGTCTTCCGAGCTTTAAAATCATGCCCATGTCTTTCAAACGTTTGGAAATGGTTTTTTGGGTCACTCCCATCTGCTCTGCCATCATTTCTTGCGTTTGACCATCATCTTCATCCAACAATGCTTGCAATTCGGCGACCTCAAACTTTTTCGGTGGCCGGCCACGGTCCTCGTTCTCCACGCTAAAATCACCACTTCGAAATTTTTCAAACCACCTGAAGCACTGTGCTCTACTTAGAGCGTGCCCGCCATAAGCTTTTATAAGATATAACAGAAAATCAACGATGTCCGCAAATCGTAGTTTGAAGGCACGAAATTCGACATTTTTAAGAGCGACAAAAATGCATTGTTGTATGAAACGTAACAAACAATGAGCTGAATATTGTTGACAGATGATAGACGAAAAATACAACATTTAAAAATACTCCTAGCGACATCTATGGAATAATAGCTGAAAGTTTCATAGGTATAGTTGTTTTATTATGTTTCTCTTTTTTTGTTTAAAGTATCTAATTGAAATTAAATGTGTTTAATTTTTTTTTATACATTTTTTTAATCTACTTTTTTAATTGAATTAATTTTTATTTTACTTTATTTCAAATTTTGTATTTTGTTTATTTTCATTACATTTATTTTCATTTTGTTTTGTCTGAATGTTTTCTTATGTAGCTATAATAATTTTTTGTTTTTAATTAGTCCAATTTAAATGTAATACTTTTTACACATATATTTTTTTCAAAATCTCCCTTTTGTGAATTTAATTCATTTTTATTTTGTTTAATAATTTTTTTTTTGTTTTTTCACTGTATTTACATACTTCTATTTTATTTAATTTAATTATGTTACTTAACTTTATTTTAATTTGTTTTATACATTTCTTACACTATCTCATTGCTTCCAATATATTTTCAGTTACTTCCACTTCCGTTCTTGTATTAAATTTAACTTCTATTATAATTTCAACAGAAATGAAACAAGCAAAGTAAAAAAAATACTCTATACTGCGTGTTATATGTGACAGGAATGCTTTGTTTCATACATACATATATGTATATATGTATATGTATGCATTGTTTAGAAATTTTTCGCTTTTATTTCCCTTTAATTCCGTATTATATGCATGCACCTGCGTATATTCAACAGCATCAGCGCGTCGATTTTCTTTACAATTACACTGCTTTCACTAAAAATATTTAATTAAAATTCCGCCAAAAACAACAACAAAAAATAAATCAATAAATTATAATAACAGCATCAAAGAGTGTTCAACCCGTATAGCCACAAAGTGTGGGCAAAGTTATTGGCGTTGAACGGGGTGGAGTGTGGAAAGACATCAATAGCAACAACAATAAGCGCAAACACAGTCACTTTGCAGTTTAATACTATCGTCTGTCGAGTCCATGCAACGTGCTTATGCCGTCGTCCAAACTGGCTTGTGTGGCATGCATTTTAGTGGTGCTCTTTTGTGGCCGCTTGTCAGCTGGCCAACATAAACAAAAACCACGAACCAGCAATAATAGCAACAAATACAGAGAAAAATAATAATAATTTAGAGTGGGAGTGTAAATAAATAGTAACTGTAAATCAGAAAATACCACTGCAACCGCTGGTGGTCGGTGTATTCAAGTGAAGGGCTACTGGTCTGATAGACTGAGTGGTAAATTGTTGTACTTTTATGCAATGGTTGCCTTTGGCAAGCGACATGAAATTTGGTGTAAAACACTTTGGCAGGTATTTAACGGTAGTAACAATAACAACTTCGACAAGTTATAATGTTATAATAATTGACGCAATTTTGCCTCTGGCACTGAAATAATGGAAAAGATCGAAAATACAAGTTAAATGCGGCGGAACTGTCGGAAGCAGCGGTTTATAAACTTTATCCAACATAGTCAACAGAGCTTTCATGTTGTAAAATTGTAAAATTCTAATACTATTTTTATTTTTTCTGATGTGATTTTTTTTGGTGACAACATGAATATGTGTAGATTCAAGTTATCGCCAAACTATTAAAATATTTAAGGGATATGGAAAACGCTAAAATATGCTGCGTGCATCGTAATAACAGACGCGGGATTTGAAGGGAAAATTACTTAATCTAATACCTCAGATACCACACTAATACCTTTGGCTTTGAAATGCATGTTGGAATTGCCGATTATGTCGACGCCCGATATCTTATGGTCGGCGTAAAATCATTCGCCAATTGTTTTTAATATGGACGAACTCGTTTACGGAATAATTGCGAGTGGTACAAAAAATAAAAAATAGGCAAGCACAGTTAGTCTCGTTTGTCAGTTGATTTGAACAAAATTTAAATTGTCTCTAGATTTTTATTTGATTCATTTATTCTTGCATTGATTTTTCCCCTCTTAATTTTCCGAATTAATTGGAATTTCATCCGTACTTTTTCCTTCCCCAGATTGCCTTCACTTTTATAGTTGTTGTTGACTTAAACGCTCATTTCTGCGGTTACTAACTAAGCCTTTAACATTTGATCAAATGCGCACACAAAGTTACACACATACAAATGACGTTTTTTTTTTTACTTTATTAAGGATTTTATTTGCTTAGCTTTAGCTGTTGTTGTCACTGCTGCAGCGTTTGTTTATGTTGCACATTGTGGTTGCAACTCGTTCGCCGCTTTTTTTCCAGCTCACACACACTCTCTTTTGCCGTGTTGTTAGTAGCAGTGGTTGTTCTTGTTATTGCATTCATGTTTATGTTTCATTTGTTAGCTGTTTATTTTGTTGGCAATCAGTCAAATGTTGGTTAGCGTGGCTAAGCGTTTAGTTGTTGCTAGTAACATTTGCCAATTTCAACACATATACACATACGTATGTTTGTGTCGGTGTGCGTGATAGCTTGAAGTGTGCGTGATGAGCGCTGCCACACTTTTGCGGCTTTGCAATTAGATTATCGCTCATCAGGCAGCCACACTGAGCCAGAAAGTCGAAAAAGGGCGAATAAGATTTACGCCAAATACATGAACATATGTACATACATATGTATGTATGTACAAGAGTGCAAACACACACATTCATTTCGCACTCGAATTTAGTGCACTTTTTGCTGTCTATTTGAACAGCCTAATTTCACTGGAGTTTCTCTTTTTTGCAGCTCCTAAATGTATGCTTTCATTTGAGTTCGCAAATCATTTGTAACGTTCGCCCACACATCAATTTAATTTCTCTTCTTCTGTGCAATTGCGTGCCGTTAGCTCACTCTCACTCTCTCTCGCTTACTTCTATTATTCCCTATTTAGTTAAACATTTGTATGAGATTACAGTTTTATGGTTTCGGAATGTGTTTTTAGTGCTTTAGTTATACCCAACAATGCAATATAAGGTCTATAAATAAAGCAGACATGGACTGAAACATTAAAAAATATGCTTATAGATGTGCAAGGGAAATCAAAATCCACTTGAATGTGCGAGTATTTGTTTTATCTAATACCTTTATTAAATATTAACAATCTCAATGATATTTTAAGCACAAATATGTTAGAAAACAAAAAATTGTTTCGATGAGATGCCTAAAAACTATTGTCTGATATTAAGTTAAAGGTGAAGTAAGATAATTTTAGAGAGATATATTTTATATTCATTTTATTATGGGAGCAGATTATTTCGTTTCAAGTAAATAATAAAAAAGACTTATTTAAAAACTCTATGCACGTATTTGTACAGTTTTAGTTTGCGTCATATTACGCAGCAGTCGTTTTCCTTTGTGCTGAGCTTAATTACTCTTCAATTTTCATCAGCACATCTAATTATTGTTTAAATGCGGCTTACCACAAAATGTAATTGTTTTTAATTGAGAATAGTTTCCAAATAGAATTAAATAAAAAATTGTCCATACATATGCATGCATATAAAAAGTGTTTAATTAGAAAACAATTTTATGTTATTAAATTAGTTTCTATTTCATTTAAGGTGCGTGTACAAAAACTAAATGTTCCTTAATAGTATTGGTATGTGTTATATTGACTTATTGTTTTTAACATTATTTTAAGCTTATTTTTATTTACTTTTAATATTAATGAAAATGCTATGGAAGCAGAAATACTGCTGAGTAAGCTACTAAAGTGTGCGAATTTGGGATTTATAAACTCTTTACGAATTATTTATAACGCGTTTTTTAAGCGGGAATTTAAGTTTTGCTCTTCTTCAAGAAAGGAAGAGACAACTGTCTGAGGAAAAAAGGCGCTAGCTGCGTGCTTAGCGGTTATATAGCGTTTGTTAACGCTAAGATCAAGAACCCATTTGAATGATAATACATACATAAACAGGTAAGAGAAGCAAATGTGTCGTGAGAAAATCTTTCTTACAAAAATTAGCAATGGGGCACGAAACTAATCATATAACATTAATTTTGTAGGGAAAAATTGTGATGTGCCATAAACCAGAAGCAACGTTAGTTGATTTTAGACAGCCAGAAGTTTTTATCCATCACTGGTTTCCATAGGACATCGCTGTTATTGTTTTCTTGAATATTTTCTGTAGATTCTGAATGGCAGCTAAGACTACATACACAGATTGGGGAGAAAGTTTTCCTTATTAAAAATTATTTAAACAAGATGATTTTTAAATCCGAAGCGAGCTCCCACTATGTACTTATAAATAAGTTTCCATGTATTAACACTTAGTATAGTCGTACTGACATTTGGATAGCAAGCTCCATCAATTGAGCTATATTTTAGTCGAAATATTTAGTTCTTTATAGAATTTGCCAACGATCCACCTATTTTGGAATTTACTTTAATTTCATCACAAAAGTATTACTCCGAGGAAGAGCTGAAAAAATGCCAACAATTTCGTATATTTTTCTAAACACTCTTCAGAAACGCTCAAGTTGTTCCTAGGGGGTTCTTTGTCTTCACATAAATACATGTATGTGTATATGTAAGTATTAAAAATAAATAACATTTGCCTCCGCATAGATTTCCACTAATTCCTCATTGCTCTCAGCAGCGTTTAAGAGAGTTGACTAGTGTTTATTCAAAATGCCTCGAAACTTTTTCATTTCCTAAGACAATTAAGATTTTTTTTCATTTAATTGACTTCGCCTATTATAAGCTAATGCCTATCTTTGGAACAAAAAAAAAATTAATAAAACTAATTTGCCGACAACTTCCACCGATCACCTACACAAACAAACTCGACCATCACCAAAAACAAAACACAACACCACCTTTGTCGGTGTTTAATCCATAATTACCGTTAATTAGTCACATTAATAAAAACTGTATGTATGCAGCAGTGAGTGCAGTAGCTTTATACAAAAAGAGACGAGTGAAAAAATTTATCAAAGGCAAAAAAAGGTGAGCGGCGTTAAAAATTTAATAATCAAACCCGTTTCGAGTGCTACTTTTCAAAAAACAAAATGAACGTAATTGTGCGCGTACATGCACTATAACTGTCTGCAAGTATTGCATAATGACACATTAAACCCATTCAAGGTGCTCCAGTGGTTATGCAATAACAAGATTCAAAAACGCAAAAAAAACAAAGTGAATAGTGAAAAAAATGCACGTCCTTCACAGCGATTGGCGACTGTTGATAAAATATATTTACAACCACATACATACGAACATACATATGCACATGCAAGTATAGCTGAGCATTTAAAAAGGAAAGGCGAAGGTGTTGTCTGCAATTTGTATCACATCAGTAAAAATGCTGAAGAACACACACATGCATACATATGCATATAAAAGTGTGTATGCGAGTAAGTGCGTTTGTTGCTGGCTGTGATGTCGATGTTGCAATGAACAGCTGAAACCGAACGAGACAAGACACAAAAGAGGCCAAGCAACAAGGCGGCACAATTGCAATTTGCAGCGGAGTGACAGGCAGGCGGCAGCAAGTCGGTGAAGAAGAGTAGACGACAAGATTGCCAGGCAAATGGTTTCCCCTTCCTTTTAAGGTTTTTTAAATACAATTTTTTTTTCTTATTTTCGATTTTTTTCCTGTATGTCTTCGCAGCAGTTGCCGCTTTTGACCGACTTGTTGCTGCCGCAAAGTGACATTCACGTATATACTAGTGGATTTTTGTGTACGTTTTTTCCTATAAGTTTATGTCTTGTAGATGTCGCAACCTTGTGGCAGCTTGCAGCTTGTAATTGCAGCCGTTGCACTTTAAAGTCGTCTGCCAAAATTATAGAGTGTTGCATGTACGAAAAGATGGTTAAAGCTTTTTTACATGTTTTTGTTGTTTTCTTTTTGTTTGCAACATGCTTGTTGCTTGCCGATTTTATGGCCATCACATAATTTGTGGCAATAAGTGAAGTTGCAACAGAGCAACTTATTTAAGGTAAAGCACAAAAATAGATAAATAAAAAAGGAAGCAATTGAAAGAGTTTGCGCTACAATTTTTCGTGAGAAGTAGTAAGCCAACAATACGTCTAAACAGTTATAGAAAGAGTTGCATATGAACTGAATGCTAATTGTAAATACCTCAAATTAACACTGCGCCTACTGCAGTTGCCTTAAATCTTTTACTCACTCAATTTTAAAGGAATTTCGAAGCATTCTCATGCAACAGGTTGCATGGGGGCCTTCAAGGTGCAATAAGAGAGCCAAGAAAAGCACAAAGTCTTGCTTAATATATTTAAAAAAAAAATAAATGAAATTAAAATATCGCTACTTATCGCGCACAGCGCTTCTTTAGAGGCGTTAACCGGCAACAACAGTGCAAGCAATTTCATTAACTTTAATGACTTACTAATGCCACGACAAGGCAGGACTGTGGCAAAAAACAACTAAAAATACTTAACAAAGTCACTTGCTATTAGTTGCCAGCTACTCACTACCACGCCCAGTTGTATATTTGCATCCATTTGCGCGCGTTGTTGGCATGCAACATATGAATGCCTGTGTGCATGCATGTGGGTATGTGTGGAAAATATGCTTAAAGGCGATTTGGCAACAAAAATATATACACACATGTACTTGTATGTGTAAAATGCTGCTGTCGCTGTTTTTGCAGAAGAGACAAATTTTTAGATTTATCCAGAAAGGAAAGGAAATTAGTATGAAACGTGTGTAAAGTGAAATGTGCAAAAACAACAAAAACATAATAGCATTGCAAGGCAACAACCAACGTTGGGCGACACCTCATTACATTCATAGCAAGGCAATATACAGAAATACGTACATGCACTCAGCATTTGCCATAAAAAAGCATTAAAGTTAAGATGTTGCATAGTGATATGCAGTAAAAAATATCAACAAAAACTTACAAAAAAAAAAAAACCAAAAGCAATCTCGAAAAATGTTACAAGTCGAGAAAAACAGTTTCACGTTGTAAGAAATGCTTGCCACGCATAAAAATCGTAATTAGGTTGGTTTACCCATTCACCTTGTCGTGAAGTTGCCGCTACATTCACTTGCACGCATACCAATCTTGTGTGTATGTACTTACATATACATATAAGCGTAGGTACTTATGAGTATCATACCATTGCAGACGCTTGTGAGCCTTTCATTCATCACCACCTTTCGCTGATTGCCCAGCAGCGTCGCTACATGTTGCTCTAATTATAAAATTGCATGTCTGTAGTGTGGCATTGTTGTTGCTTTTTTTTCCAATTTTTCATTGCAAGCATTTTACTACTTTGCTTTTTATTAAAAATAGTAGATTGTTTCGTATACATGCATACATATGTACATACATACATACATACTTATGTATGCATATGTGTGGTATATCTGTATGTATGTGCGTGTTGTTGTTCTTGGAAATTTGCAACAAGTTCAACAACAAGCACGCGAAATAATTGGCACGCCCCACAGCCTATGCAAAACACATCTGTAATACTTATAAATATAAAAATTACATACTTACATACTCAAATGTGTATGTGTGTTTTAGCGTATATAGCGGCCATCTAACAAGTTTGTATGTTTGCAGGTCTTTTCAAGTATTTTAAGAAAATTTATATGATGCATGCATAATTTTGAACATACATACCTACATGCATGTATATGAGTATATGAGTACTTATGCAGAATTAAGTACCTGCATGTATCTCGCCATAAACATATCCGTGCAACATGCTTGTTACGGTTGTCGGCAGTCAAGGTGAATGCTAGTTTTTAATTTATTTGCATATAATAGCGTACATGTATGTGCAGTATACATGTAGATATGTAGGTATGATGGGAAAATGTAAAGAAAATTCTCAAAAGAGGTCAATATATTCTAAAGGTTATTCACTGCATTCGACAATAATTGAAGAAAATTAAAGAAATATATGTAAGCATGCATACTTTAATAGAAATATATACACTTATATATACTATACTGTATATGTGTGTATTTGCCATGAATCCATAAAAATATTTCATTAGTAACACAGACCGCCAAACTTTTTTTCTCGTTTCCCTTTCAATGCATAAATTCTATTGCTAGACATCGAAAATTGCCAACTTTTCCATTCTCAGCTTTTAAATTTTGCTGCTAATCTGTTTCACATGGATAAGGAGAGTAATACGAGACAAAAATCGCTAAGAATATTCACGTTTATATATATATTATTTTTATGAATTTATTTTATTATTTCACATTTTTGTGCTATTAAAAATTATTAACGGCTCCGTTCTTCAGCAAAAATGTTTCTGATTCTTGTCTCCTCCAGCGAACTTGGATTCGAACAAGTTGCCTCCACCTATGCTTATAATGAAGCAATAACATGATGAATTAGATAATGCAATAACTATTCCGAAGAAAATTTATAAAACTTCATATTGAATTTGTTTAACCCTCTCAAACTTTACTGGCCAGACTTTTCCGACTTTGGACGTGCATTTAACATATTTCTATTATAGCTAACGGCTTGAGCTTTCAGGTAACTTCCTAGATTTTAATTTTCTATTGATTTATGGATATTATCTTTTAAAAAGGATTCACGAACAGGACGGAAAAGGGCCAGATCCGGGTGCGCAACCGAAGGTTTTAAAAAAGATGTTTAAATGTTTAACCATTTTAGTAGTCTGTAGGAATCTCTGTAGGCGAACGAGAATAAGCAAATAATTAGCCCTTTGCATCATTCGACGGAATAAACCACTAACAAGACCTTACCCTTATCACAAAGAGTGGAATAATGTGCAATAAATTATTTTTTGTTAAATTTTCTGGCAAATAAATGAGTTTGGTAATCCTGTATCAATTTTTTTCTATAAAATAAACAGTGCCCGACGCAAGCTATTTTGAGCGCACCGCGCATTTCCAGCGGTGATGCGAAAGGGTTAAAAAGAAAAAAAAATACAAAACATTTAACATTTTTCTTAAGAGCTGAAAAAATTGCTCTATTTTCTACAAAAGCAAAATATTATAATTATAATAAAAGAAACCAAAATTCAACATTTAGATGCCATACACGAAAATCGAGTCGACGGTTGCAATTATCCAATAATTTCAAAACCAGCACACAAAATGGAATTTATGAGTGAAACAATGTGTGGACCATTCTGCTGTGAGAATTTCTTCCTCAGTTTTAACAATCTATTTCCCATTTCACGTTTTAATAGTTTTTTCATGAAACTATGCCACAAAAATATTTTCCACAAAATGTTTCTATAAGTACTTTAAAATGCCCAATCTCAAAAATCAACTTAGGCGCCAGAATAAAGCCAAATGGGAAAATGTGTACCCTAACTTATCAGAAATTGTACCAACACAAATTTTTCAGTACACACTAACGAAACCCTTACCCATTTGCCGAATCAAAAATATCTTTACGATTATTATTTTCCTAACAAACACGTTTCGCAACCCGCATAACGCCTCTATAGTACAAACGTATGCAGACCATTTGTGTATGTAGGTACTTTTCTCATTGCAGTCACATAGTTTTTTCATAGATTAATTTCATGCATACAAAAAAGCACATTGACTGGTAACCAACGATTATAGTAAGTCGTATGTTTTATAAGCAAAAAAAAAAGAAAAAAAAACGAAAAAAGTAGTAAGTAGTATTTTGTATTTTGTAAAGCTTTCACTTTCTTTCAAAAACCGCAAATGCTATGAAATGTTGGCAATAAAAATTAGAGCAGCGCAGAGGTGAATATAATGAGGAGCAACACAAAGGCACAAAGTAGCAGCTGAGATAGCGGGCTGTGGCTGCTGATTGAATTGAAGCTATCGAGCTGTTGGGGTGAGTGTGTGTTTTTCGTTTTTTTTTTTTTTTGTAACTGATCGAGTTACCGATCACGGATACTCGAATTACTGATTACTGCTAAGCAATTTTTGTTGCTGCTGATACCGTTATTGAATTGTTGAGTGCTTTTGAGTGTTGTGAAGTTATTATGACTGCAGCTACCAGTTTTACAGCTTTTAGTGTTGTAAATTATGCGCTGGCAAAGTGATCATTACATATATACGAGTATATATGTATTTGTTTATGCATATGAATTTCGGAATATATGTAACTAATAGCGGCTTCTTCTGACAAACACACATCCAATATGTATAAATCGTGAAAGTATAGAAAATAAGAATATTCACAACATTACTAGCAAACACAAAACACACACTGCCGCATTGCCTCCCACACCACCAGTTATGACTACTGCAACTATTAAATAAACTTCTCGTACATATTTCAAGCGCACCATTTCCCTGCAACAATTACGACACTTGTGCGCATTTCTACCACAAGCATAATTGTGGCAGCACTTAACGCCAATCAGCATTGCAAGTCATGAAAAAGTGAACCCGTAAGAGAAATTAATAATCTCTATAATTATGCAGTGCTTAATAAATAGCAACAATGCCAGCAGCATGAAAATGAGCAACAGCAGCACTATGCATGAGGGGCAATAATTAAATTATACAAGCAAACAACAATGGGATTTCATATGTTTTCCAATGTTTTTCCAGCAAACGCCAAGGTTTGGCCGCAAAAATGCGTAAAAAGTTGCTAGTAACCATAAACACGGATTTATGCAAAAAGAAAAAAATTAATTTAAAAAATGTACGCTAGCAATAGTAGCAACAACAATTCTGTCATTAAGCAGCCAGTGTTTGACTACTGTGATTACTGGCGGCGCGACGGTCATTGTCGTCGTTGTCCCCATAATTGAGATCGTCGGAGCTTGCATGTGGTTGCCGGCGTTGACTAGCAGCAGGCAAAGCTGCTGCTGTGGTTGTTATTGCTATGTGCCGGTTGCCAGCCTGCGCGCTCATTACATCAGCTGATGCACCTGCTGTTGCAATAATTACACAACAACAAATCATACAAAAAAAAAGAAATATTCGCTACTGTGCATAATTAAAACAGTAGCAGATGCTTGGTTGAGCCTGTGAATGGATGTGCGTTTGTGTGTGACAATTTGATGTGGCAATCGCCGCAAATTAGATGCTCTACATGCTGGTTTGCTCAAACCAAAAAAAAAATTATTTTATTTGAGAGATATTGCTTTCACACTTATTTGGTTACTGGAGAACATCGTATCATGAATATAATTGGAATATATTGAAAATGTCGTGTTTCAACTTATGGCCGATTAATTGGCAGTAAGCGAGTTGAAGTTTGTAATAATATTTTATTTTATTTTAAACATCTTTTATTTTCCATCATTACATTGAGGCTTCTCAATGAGACTGGATACTGCTAGTATTATCTTTCACATAACTTCAGCTATATACTTAGAACATCTCTGCATTTGTGATACCTCCATATAGAACCACTCTGTCGGGTCTTTAAAGTTCTCTTTTGAAGCCACGCTGGGAATTTTTGTTATTTTTGTATTATTCTTTGAACCGTGATCTACTGTAAGCGCATTTTACTCATCCAAGTCTTACTTTGAACTCAACCAAACATTCACCATAAGATTTTTCTATACCGCGCTAGCAGGAATTTTTAGAAAGTTATTCAAACAGCGCCGAGCTGAGTGCTCCTGGTTTACAAGCACACAACATGTCATTGATATTCATTCATAAGCTTTATAAGAGTTCCAAATATGAGAGCAGTCTGATGAAAAGATACCGTGTAATGCGATAACTGAAACCGTTAGGAGTAGTCTTGTAATTAAATGGAAAAGTCATGCTCTAACTGTCATTGCCTGCTGTATTGTGAGCATAACTGCTGGATGTCTAAAGCGTGTGATCCCAATTTTGAAGTCCATTAGCAGCATGAGAATTGCATACATGGCGAATGAAGCGCAAAGCAAATAGT
Organism: Anastrepha fraterculus; assembly: GCA_037575425.1. Classification (NCBI taxonomy): domain Eukaryota; kingdom Metazoa; phylum Arthropoda; class Insecta; order Diptera; family Tephritidae; genus Anastrepha; species Anastrepha fraterculus. Next base: position 52,891 of record JAYXIM010050850.1, read on the forward strand.
GCAAGCAACTTAAAAATCCCAAGTGCCATTTACTCAGGAAATTCGAAACCCATTTAAACACCTTTAACATTTAAATGACAAGGATATTTTTTTCGATTTGCACATTCCGGTATCTCGTTATTGCAACTCCGGGATCCCGAGATTAGTTGCGGGATTTATTTATTAAAATATTCAAAGAAGTTCGTTCCCGAAAGTTTCGGAACTTGAAAAATACTGAAATTCCGTGATCAGCCCGAATTCTCGACACTCCGAGATCCCGGGTTTGACATCCCTATTGTAAGTTCAGTTTCTACTTAAAAATGTTCATAGAACTAACTATTGCTGTGTGTTTAATTTCGGTTGCTAGGTGAGACTATCTACTTATATGCGTAGAACGAGCTACTGAATGTGAAACACGAAAACTCTGAATTGGAAAACTTAATTCGGACATTCAATCAAATGGAGAAATTACTTTAACAAGAAATTTAAAACAAAAAACTTTTCCTGTTTAAAAATTAAATTTCATAAACATCGCGTCATCGTCGACAATATCCAAACGAAATATTTATGTCCAAAGGAAACTGGGCGCCCATGCCAACAATCAGGTGAATTCATATAAACTACAGATCTTACTGATATATTCATAAGTATGCATAAGTAGTAAATGCAAAAAAGATGCTACAACACAACCAAGGCACACATAAATAAATAAGTGCTACAAATACACATACGAGTACAAGTCAGCACAGAAGAGTCCCTAAAGGCGCACCAAAGCCATAAGTACAACTGGTCGCAGTGTTATGTTGCGTACATTCTAGCACTTTATTGATACATGTGTATGAATATGTACATCTAACAGCGATGCGCTCTCCACCTCCATACTCGTACTTATGGCCTGCATGTATGTGCATACGTACGTACATGGCCCTTATACTTAGCGGCATTCAATTTGTATACATGTTTGTCCAACAAATGTTGCTGCAGTACACCAAACACTTTACTCAATTACTCGTATGCTGCAAGGCATAACATCACTGCTGTTGCAGCTTCTATTGTACACGTAAAGGGGCAGGAGTTGGCTGGTTGGTTGGGCAGTCGGTTGTTTGGTTGTTCGGCCGGTGGGCAGCCGCTTGTTAGACGATCTTAATGCGTTTAAAAACAACAGCATAAATATTGTTACCCACCAGACACTAGCACAAAGCTAACTTTACAACAATACCGAACTGAAGTGGTCTAGCTCAAATGCTGGTGTTGTACGAGTGCATATGTTGCACTACACTAATGTTGCATGAAATAGAAAAATGTGTAACGACACCATACGTACCACCATACGTCGCACTCATTGCTAAGTGCAAAGTAACACAAGCTAACAACAACAACAACAAACATAACGAGGGGAGAACATGCAGTGGTGTATTTATAGTACTAGCATATATTTCCTGGCGTATTATGCTACTTGTGTGTGCTTATATGTGTATGTACGAGTATGTATGTGCAGACATATATTTGAAGTGTGCACGACGTATGCTCAACAACGATCATAAGTTGGCTCTTAGAGCTTGCAAAGTAAATGGAGATAGGGTAACGGTTTTAGTGAAACAACACAGCATTATGTAGTTGCTAGTAGAGTTGGTAAAAGGAACAACAATACGAGCTAACATCAATAGCAACAATAAGCAAAATAACGAACAAATTTAGCAAAAGCAACTAAGGTACGACTCACTTACAAACAGACACATGTACGCGTACGCTTACAATTGTAATATGTAGTAGTCAAGGCAAATTAGAGTGTGGCGTTACCTGCGGGGCTGCTGACGCAGCTACAACTTGAATAAATGTTGCAGATGCATTTATTGTTCGTTTGTTTTTTTTTTTGCGCATTTTTGCCGCAACTAATACAGCAGTATGAAAGTGAGAAATTTGGTTGTTTGTGCTTCTAGTGCTTACATATGTAATTATTATATAAAGCATGCCGCGCACAGCATTGGTATGTCTTTAGGCCAACCCTATACACCAAATGTGGTGTGCTTCTGGATGCTGTTGCACAAATTGAGGAGCCTGCACTTTTAGCCCACCTCCAATAGCAGATGGCTTTACAAGGCATTAATGCATTCGGAAGTCTGCGCTGGCCTGTCATGGGACGACTGCCATTAAAGAAAACTGTTTATTATTTAACCTGCGCAGTGGGCCCAAATTTAGTAACTTCTGCTCGGATGACACACTGAAACAGAATAAGCCTTTTTGAACGTCATTTTCACACCGTTAACATCATCTTTTCACTTTTTGGTGAATACATGTATTTATGCTCTTAATTTTTTTACCCAAAAATAGTCTTAGCTTGCAATAGAAATTTATTAATGCTGCTTTTTCTGACTGATTAGCGCTTTGAGAAATAAGTCTTCTTCAATATGACTCTTGCTCAACATTTTCATATCTATTCCTAAAGCCTATTTTTAAGAACTTTTTGCATTCTGTTACGCAGTAAAATGCAAAAGAATGAACACTGTAAAGTTATAGAGTGGCTTAGGCGTTTGTAGAAGCCATATTATGATAAATATAAATGTAGATATTTTTAATATAACTTCAACTGAGTTAAATTCCTAAAGCACCGAACAGCGCGCACATAACATTTTTGAGGTAAGCATCCAAACTAGAAATCAATAAATTAGTTAACGCAGGAATCAGCGAAGCAAAGAGAGAACGAAACAGAAATGCTTTATTTGAAAATACTTCAAGCCACAAATTTGGGCTAACTGTTCTTCATAGTCTCCTTGTGTTTGATGCATGGACAATTAGAGAGTCTAACTAACTAGCGACAATACGCTAGCCGCTAGCCGCTAGCAGCAGAAAATTGCACTCTCTTTTATATGAAAAATGTATAGGCATTAAATAAAGCTTAATTTGCATTGAAATAAATTTTTGGGGGCTGCGTAATAATTTGTATGGAAAAGCTTAAGAATTAAGCAAAACCTGTAGAAGGCCTCACTAAACACCGATCAAAAGCAAAACAGCCTTTTAGAATATTATAAAACAGAGTTATTGCGGCAGCTACACCGCGAATGTATATCAATGCACAGCCAAAGCCGTACGTGTTATCAAAGTCAAAACAAGTAAAGCGGTTACAAAATTAGATAATTTTCTTTCGTAAGCTTTCTTGTATCTACACAAATTAGGCGTATTAAATGCATTTAAATACATCAGTCGGTTTGTAACCCAACAAATGTGCGTTTCATCATATGCGACTTATTGTATATATTTTTTATTTATTGTTTATTTTTTGTTTTTTCATTTCCCAATATCTTTCATGCCAATTTTTCCTTCTTCAAACCTGCCTGGGTTACCCAATAATTTATTTACCCTTTCGCGCAATCGATTACGTCTCGGCCATTCGATCAGCTAGTTAATGTTATTTGCTTTTACTCTCGCTTTTCAAGCTGCCTACACTTGCACAAACATGCACACACTCGCACGCTCAAATGCATTGAAGGCATATGTTTGTGTGTAGCTCTTTCCTGCTAGTGCAACACTTCTTTGTTTTGTTGTTGCTGGTATTATGTCACTAACATGCCGAAAAATACCAACAACGACAACAGCAACGGCAACAACATCTGTTAACCAACTGAATAGCAAGTAAACAAAATTTAGTGCCACAACGTGTTGCATAAATAATGCAATTGGGCGTGTCGCATATCAAGTGTAGTCCAAACTTCATTTAAGTAGCCACATTATAGCAGTGCTTAATGCAGTTTGTTTGTATAAAGCGCCTTTATATCAATCAGAGGCAAAGGTAAATTTCACGCATGCGCCATCAGCCAAATGAAATCCACTTTATATTAAAGTGCATGTCAGTGTAATGCTTTTGTGTGTGTACTCGTATCTGTGTATGCATGCTGGCTTGTATTGACCACTTTTCTAGGTTAGTAAGTCGTTGTTGAGCTAACGAACTGGTTTGACCAAATTTTTAGCTGTAATATCTTAGCTTTTGTGGATCTTTCTCGTTTTTTTATCGATATTCGAGTGCTCACACCTCGTTTTTCTTTCTTGTTCCTTTGTTCGCTTTTCTTACATGCATTCATAATTAATTTAGCATTTCGTTTCAACAGTCTACGGTTAATAAGAAAAAATAAAAACTGATATGAAAAGCAACAGTCAAATTTCGATTTTATTTGCCACCACAGCAAAAAAAAAGTAGCAAAGCGTAGAAAGGAGTAGCAGCAGCGCCCAGCATCTACATAATTTATAGCAATGAGTTTTGCAAACAAATAAATTCGGCTTCTTCGTGCTTCGTCTCAACCTGTGCCAACAAGCCAACCTGCCGGCAATAGTTTCAATTATGTAATTGTTTCGGCGTTTGTGTGCTAGTTTTCTTTGTTTATTTCTAGTTTTTATTTTTCTTTTTTTTTCTCTTTTGCTTCTCAATTTTTGTTTTGTTCACCATATTTGGCTAGCTACACTTTTTCGTTTGTGTTTTTTATTCATACATTTTATTTAATTAATTTTTTTTTTCGCTTCAGTTGGCCGGCAGAACCGGTCTGTTGGTTAGCATCAAGCATATAGCCGGTTGTAGTTGTTGTTGATAGCGCAAGTTAGCTGTTCGTAGCACATAGTAAGATTTGTTGGCTGCGCAGTCTATGCTGATGTGCCAATCTTGTCTGATGGCATCGCGTTTTCATTGGTTTTTCATAAGCGTAGCAGCAGAGAATAAACATTTTTGGCGAAACCTCTTGATGTTTTTTTTTGTTTTTTGCTTTTGGCATATTTTGCGGTAAGATGTACTCATGTACGTACTTGTATACACAATGCTGACAGCATTTTTGCGGTAAACCATTGGCATTCATTGTGTAGTGATGCGCTTAGTAAGCTAGAAGCCACAAGCGGAAGTCGCAAATGTTGGTTGGCGAATATTTATTTTTTATTTTTGTTTTTCTTTATTGCGCGCATTTTAAGTATTGCCAAATCTTTTAAGATGATAAATAAATTAACATGAGAACAAGACTTATATAGATATGGGAATGCCAAATATTTTAGCGCATAAGAGGAAATATAAAACACCTGCATGCTATTATTTACGGCTTTAAAGAAATAATCATCTGTTAGATATTTTTTGATTCAGATGCAGCAAAAATATGTAAGCTATTTTGAGCATGAGCAGTTATATATACTGAGGTTTCAGTTTTATCCTCTACTTTGGTTTTCCAACTCTATTTCGTGTAAGGGTTCAAGAAGTACTTATGTTATATTTCAAGCCTGCTGAGCAGATTTGCACGACCTTATGGCTTTATAAAATTAATTGAAACTTTTTATCTTTTAAGTGCTATATTCACTATCAAAATCTATCTTAAAATTGTTAAATTTTTTCAAAACTTTTTTAAGTTTACTTCTTACTATACACAAAACCTACAAATAAAATAGTTTTTAGGAGAAATGGCGACAATCAACAAAATACTTTGATGACTTGATATGGAACCGCTCAAACACTTGGACAAATTTCTTTGAATATGTCGTGAGGATATACGGATATTACAATATTAACTCTTTGACGACCAGTTTCGAATAGGTAAAAAGTTAGCTGGCTGATCGGGAATGCAATCATGGATTCGCTTTCAATTTCGTGACGCATAAACATCATACATAAAAACACATATATCCATATGTATGCATTTCGAAAGTAGGACAGAATTTATGGTATGAGTGACAATCGCCATAGTTACAGGTAGTGCCATGCAAAAGCAGGCAATTCAAAGTAAAAAATTTCATGCAACAATTGATGACCAGCACCCTCTCACAATAAGCCATCTACGCCCCAGACTTAAAATTGGTGACAATGGAAAATTATATCACGCTTTAGTTTATGTATTGCCAGCCTTTCTCATAACAGTTCGAAATATATATGGTGTCCCTAAAATAGTACGGAGCAGTTGATATTATGGCTTAAAATATTATAAAGTAACTTTAATGCGAAGCAATTATTAAATCGTAAAGTAGCTGCTGCATCTTTGGTCTACTGGTCTTGCAAAAAGTAACTATTTATTGTAAATGCCTTTTGAAGTAACATAAATTTTCCTTTTCTCTTAAAAGTTTTGGTAGGAACTGCATTCAAATGTATATGAAAATTCGAGTAGTATACTGGGCAGTATATTTATAATACTGAAACCCAACAGTGTTTCTTCTACTATAACAGGCCATCGCAAATGCTTAGCAATAATGGAGCCAAAATGTAAGGTGAATGAAAGCATGGCATGAAGCCTAATATCATAATATTTTGTAAGCAGACATACAATGATTTGGCTTGATGGTGAATGTCACAATAAAAATTTCCTCACATTCGATGCAAATGACTCATTGTACATTACGGCTCGAACACATACAGACGCCAATGCAGGTTCTTTGCTATGTGTTAAGCTGCACACGTCTGTGCGTAGTTTTAAGTCGTCTACCAACTTTAGATAGTTGTACAATTCAAGTGATTCCATAAGTCATTAATAACACAATATTGTGTCGCAAATTAGTAACTTGTTCCCTCATACTCTTTACTAACAAAACTTTAAAGCTAGCGTTGTGATGAAAAGGAAACCCCAAAAACAGAGACAGAATTCAGCAAAAAGATAATTATTTTTGTCGTCCTCAATTATGTTGGTACCAAATATTGGCAAAAATATGCAATAAATGTTGATAATTGAACTTTGACATTACTTGTTATTGTAAGTGTACAAAATATTCGCACATCACAAGCCATTCACTTTTGAACTCATTCTTTAACATGTTGACATGATGTCGTGTCGCTGATATGACGTGACATCTGCTTGATTTGTTGATTTAATCAAATTGTGCTAGGTTTGTGTAGAGAATCAAGTGAAAAAATCAGAAAATAAAAAAATGAAAAGGAGGACGCGATTTCATTTTATTTATATTTATGTGAGGATAACTAGGAAGTAAAACTATAAAAAAATGTATGTGGAAAAATTAAGTTAGTTATAATTTTCTATGGAAAAAATAATATGACTGTTTATTTATGCATGCACGTTCTAATAATAGATTTGACTATAAAATTGCTCTTTTCAGCTGTATATATGTTTTTCTTCTTTTTTTTAACTTATATAACCAGATAAATAAATAAAGCGCTCAGCAGAAAATGTCACTCAAAGTTAAGCTGATTATCATATAAATGTTGTTTGCTCCGTTGATTAAAACATTCAAAACAATTTATTCTACATAGCCTAGCAACTAAATTTTCTATGCCAAGCTATAAAACTATTTTATTTAAGAAGTGAATAAATGATGGCACAAACAATTGGATGCTGGTGTGCAAGAATTTGGTAAAAAGTAATCAAGCAAAAAAAAACTAGAAAATAATTGAAGTGATTTTCTAAAAAAATGCGATTAAGAGACTTGACTACCAAACAAGTTTGCAGCTTCATAAGACAATATGGGTTTGCGTGAATATAGCTGAAATATGCAAATAAATTTCATTTGTAGTCATTTTTAAAGGCAAACTAGAATTTTTAATACTACGTATGGGAGAAAACTAATATGTGGAGAATTGCGTAAAGCATCACAGCTGATATTTCCGGAAGATTAGAGCAAATGAAAAATTACTTTGGTTAAGACAAATACAAATGGCAGGCAAATGGCAGAAATACACTCGGAGGTTTGCCATTGCCTGCCGAGCGGTGTTTCACCGACATTCGAACCTACGTTCTCCCTGAATTCCGAATGGTAGTCACACACCAACCCATTCGGCCACGGCGGTCGCATGTACTATTACACTAAATAATAAAAGCAAATTAGTTTTAAATTGTTTATATATTTCTTAAAGCGAGCTATTTATCATTGCACGCCTTTGGCGTTGAGGCTAAGCGCCAGCACGTGGCGTATGAGTAACATTTTAAGCGCATGAGAGTGTGCATGAGCAGTAGTGTGTCCAGCTGATACACTTATTTTTTAGGCAATGCAATTACATTTGTAAAGTAAATTTAATTGTCACTATGCAGCTGCACACGCTCACTCAATCGCTCAATCATTCATTCCCATTCGATCTAAAAACATGCGCACGGTAATCGGGTTAATGCAATCATTCAAAATTGTTTGTTTGCTTGTTTGTATGCGCGTGTGTGTATTTGTGTGCATGTGTGTGACATAAAAACTATGCAGCTGACAAGTAGCTGCAGCTTAATTGAATTAGTGCAATTGCCAATGCACACTGAATTAAAATGTAAATCATTTGTTTACTCATTTTTTTGTTTGCGCTATCGGGCGACACAAAAAAGCACACTTAAATGCAATTTACCGAAAACGTTTGCATAAATTTTGCATTGCCACGTAGAGTATTTATAACAAATTAAATATTTTAGCAGTTAATTAGCATAATGAATGCGATCAATTGCATTAAAGATCTAAAATTGTTTAAACATATAAAAAGTTTGATATTACTAGGTAAACGTCAATGACAGGGGCGTTTCATTGTATTCAAAAAACAAAAACTAACTAAACAGGCAAAAAATTATTAATTTACATGACCATAACTTGTCAGCATGGCCTGTCAAAGGGTGGTTTAGTGTTCATTTCATTGGGTCAAAAAGTTGTCAATTATTGGGAAATTGCGCAACCGAGTGTTTATTTATTTATTGTGGCTGAATCAGTTGTGGGTGAACTCTGTTTAGTTTCTCTTCTTTAAGCGAAATAATTTATGAAACTGGTAAAAAAATTGAATTTGAAGCAAATGAAATAACCAAAAAATTCGAATAACTTATTAATTTATTGGCGCAAAGCAATTTGTGACTAATAGCAATTTGTTTGCTGCTAATTGATTTTTTTATTAGAAAGTACTTAGCAAGAAAAATAGCAAAACTAGCTTTTAAAAAATGTATAACTTAGAAAAAAGTAAAGCAAAGTTTGACATAAAAACTGCGTGGTGCTGGTGTTAATGTTGAAACTCTGAAATTAAATTTACACACAACGTTAGCCAGAGGAAAGGACTAAATTTAATTTCATCAAAACAAATTTTAGAAAAAACAGAACATTTATAAATTAATTGCAGAACGAGCGCTCTACAAGAAGTAGAAATCAATGAAAAAAATTAAAAGGTGTTGCCAACAATTTAAAAGTAAATTATTTGAAAAAAATTACAAACCTTGAAATTTGATTTTATGTGAAATTTTTAATGAGAACAAATAAGAAAAATCATGAAATTTTTGTTTCATGTGAAATTTTCTAAAGAAAGAACATTGTTTAATTTGTGAGAAATTTGTATTTGAAATGTTATGAATGTGAGCAGCTATAAAATGGTACCCATTTCAGCCTTCACCAATAAATGTTTATGAAGCAAGAGTTCTATTCCACTTCAAACTTGCACTTTTTTATACCTAAACTTATTTTGCTATAAATCAAACCTCATCAATGTTGACCTTGTCTTTGTGAGACTCAAATTATTCCAAGTATAGTAGACTAATCCGCTAAACAACGAAGAAAATTTGCATACACTTTGTTATTGGCAAATATTTAGTCATATTCTTGTAACATCTAAATTTGTCTGCCATTTTATTTAAAAAAAGCTACCTTCCAAAAATCTGGAACATGCTTAGACCTGAACTCGAATGTATGTATGTAAGTGGCTTTCACAATATGAACAGCAAAACAATTAAAATAAGGATGGCCACGCCTCAACGCCTACTTGCAAACAATATATACAACAGCAAACAATTGTCTGGCGCTCTATGACACAGCTGTTGGTACAAAAATGGCAGGCATGCTGCAACTTTAGGTGTGACAAGCACGTTACCGCATACACATTCACACTCGCAGACATAAGCACAGAAATAAAGAGGCACAGTGCGCGCTGACAAGCATTGTTGCCGATGATAAATTACAACAATAAACTACAATCACTGGCAACATGTGGCAACTTTTGGCATTTTATGCGCGAAAAATGTCACAGAAAAATGCCAAATGTACAGCAACAACAAGAATATTTGCAATGTTGATACACAGAAAACTGGCTGAGGCGACTACATTTAAACTTCCTCAAAGGTTCATTTCACCAGCGCCTCGCAATTTGCATGCCTGCCTACCTGAAGTATTTATTATTTTTGTTTTTATTTTTTGTTGCTTTATACACACAAATAAACGTACATAACGGTTTTTTTTACAAAGTATGTTAAAAAATTAAAGAATTAAAGTAATACAATGAGAGGTAATCGACTGTAGTTACTTGAATTTGCACCAACCTCAGTTGGCTGTGCTTTTGCAGTTATCTCACATCTACTTACACCTATGTATGCATGTATTGTATTTTTATATTGTACTTGTAAGTGTTTGTAAGTCGCATGTGTGGCCTGCAATTATGCGAATGCAAGAAACAAAATCGCAAACTCAAAACATTTATCGCCTCTGCAAAACAGCATTCCATTTGAACTTGTTGTGACACACAAAACAAATAAGTAAGTAGTTACACACACACATACAGAAGTATGTGCACAATTATATGTGCATGCTTGGCGTATATCTGTATTTGTTTATGTTTTTAACTTTTTCTCGTATGTATGTATGTACGTGTGCATGCAATCAACTTGCCTTAAACGGCTGCCACCTTCCGCTGAGTCTGTAGCCATGCAGTTGAGCGGGCACTGAGTTGGCTCTTAGTTTTCTTGGAGTGGCACATAAATTGTCGAGACAGTCAACATACATGCATGCATGCATAACTAAACATAAATAAATACATATAAGCAAGTGAGTGTGCGCGTAAATATTCATATATATATAGATGTACACATTCGTTTGCATCTAAAACGTCTCAGACAAGTTAAGACATTTTTTTCTTTTCGTCTTCAACCAAAGAGTTAAATTTTTCTTCTTCTATTTCTGTATTTATTTTTGCACTCGTCTACCGTAAGTTTTTAATAGAAAACTATTACTTGCAACAATTCACAAGGCATAAACATACGTAGAAACTTACAGCTGCATACAAAATAATATGTAAGACCTAATAAGCCCTGAAGAAAATTATGTGAGAAATAAAAATAGATGTTTAGTTGAATGGACGTTAATTACTAGAAATTATTGCGCTTTTGTAGTGAGTTCACTAACTTTTCTGGCAAATCATGCCACCAAGCACCCTTTACTGACTGAATTACTGGCGAACTATTTCTTTGTCTTTGTTTGAAATTTGCACTTGCATTTTTTACATTTCCTATCAGATTAAGATCATGGCAATTGTGCTGGTCTTTCCATGACCTCAGTTCTATTGGTCATAAAGAACACTTGCGCCACTTTGCATCAAATTCAGCATTTAGTTTTTGGCTAACTAATTGACGTGGCCATTTTATGGTGCAGTTCATAAAAACGGATCAGAACAGCGACACTGAATACTTGCATATTAGAGGCGCTATTAATTTTTTGACCTCAACTGTAGATATGGACATATAAGTGTAGAGCAAATGTTTGTGCAACACGTCTAGCTATTTAACAACTTGCCACTTTGGTCTAGCTTGCCCTGACTGCCGTAGCTTCGAAATGCCTTAGCAACATTAGTTGCATTTATTTTTTGTTATTTTTGCCCACCTTGTATGCATTAATGGTATTTAAATATTTGTGTCTTTAGAGAGGTAGATGCATATAGGTTAGCCAGTAGTTAAGGTAAGAGCCAAGTGTTGTCTGGATGGATCAGTTTTGCTGCAATTGGAAGCAAGGTTTTGTTTTTCTTTTTGTGTTTTGAATTATGTTGCTTTGTTAGCCAAGCGGTGCAATGCCTTTTGCAGTGGCTGAATTGTATAAATTGAATTGAAAGAGATTGGAAGAAGAGTTGGTCATTTAAATTAATAGTTGGGAAAAAGGTAAAAACCGCAACAAAAAAAGAAAAGTAAGAAGTAAAGAGTAAAACTGGAATTGGGAAATGGAATTCAAAAAAGAAAAGTAGAGTTAGAGTGGAAGTAGAAGTAGGAATAGAAATAGAAGTAGAAGTGGAAGCAGAAGTAGAGGTAGAAGTAGATGTAGAAGTGGAAGTAGAAGTAGAAGTAGAAGTAGAAGTAGAAGTAGAAGTAGAAGTAGAAGTAGAAGTAGAAGTAGAAGTAGAAGTAGAAGTAGAAGTAGAAGTAGAAGTAGAAGTAGAAGTAGAAGTAGAAGTAGAAGTAGAAGGAGAAGTAGAAAGTGAAGAAGGAGTGAAAGTAAAAGAGACAAGGAAATTTAAGGAGTAGAAGAAATAGACTAATAGAAAAAAACAGCTCGCGACCTATGAGAATTGGAAAAAGAAGACACAAAAAATAGGCAAATTAGAGAACGGAAAATATTTGCAAAAGAAAAGAATTATGCGAAAGTTAAGTATGGAAAAAATGGACAAGTAAGAAACATTAAGCTTTTGCCAAAGAATAGAATTATCAAAAATAGAAAATCAGACATAACCATTAGCAGAAACGGATATTAGATATTTTTTGTAACTTCTGGGAAAATTACTCAAAACAGCGAATGAATGAATCAAAGAACAATAAGAAAAATATAGTAGAAAATAAAAGTAGTATGAAATAAGTAAATAGACACATAAAAGAAGAAGAAAAATTAGAGAAGGATTTTGAAATATGAAATGGAGAAAACATATAAGTATGTATAATATTTAGTAATAATATGTAAAATAGAAAACTAATTTTTTCACACTCTAGAGTTTTACGTTGAAAGTAAATTTTCAGCTCAAAAAACAGAAAAAGAAAATTTATTTGAATTATTTCGGAATGGCATAAAACATATTTTTTGAGCAGATTATTAACTACTCCACATGCCTCACAACCAACAAAACCAAAGTACACCATTTAAAAGCACATCCATTTCTAGCGCACAAATTTTTCACAGTTGCAGAAAATATAATACATGACTAATAAAACAGCACAAAACCTTTGTGTGTTCCGCCAGTGTTCGCTGCATGGCAGTTGACGTTGCGACAGATATTATCAGTGATCAAAGTAATATATTTATAAGCACATATATGAGTATGTAAGTAAACAACACAGCAAGCACAGACAAGAGTTTCTTTTATATATACGCTTCAAATATACACCTGTGTTCACAATAATAGCAGCGCTACATGTAGCAAAGTTGTGAAAAGTTATTTATTTTCATTTAATTTTTTAATTTTTTTTTTTATAAAGATAGAGTTAACAGAATAATAAACAACTTGTCAATCAAACTTCCCAGCTTTGCACAAAATTTTTTTTTTTTAAATTTCGCAAAATTTTTTGAAAAATTTTAGTTATGCTGTTTCAAAGACCATTAAATTTTAGTATAATAAAGTACAAGTTCGAAGTACCTAGCTCAAAAGTCGAATTGATTTTCTACCACTTTTTTACTCGCTAACTTACTTTTTTACTCGCTACTTACTATTCTAGTTTGAGCTATATTTTTATGAAAAATAAAAAAAAAAAACGAAATAAATCGCACTGCTGTAATTGTGAACACAGATGTGTACCTGATATTCTCTCAACTACATACAAATGCACGCTAGTTGCTACGCTTATAGCTTATAACCTTTTCAATTTTATATCTCATAGCCAAAGCGAAAAATTCACACTTCAATAGCGGCATTCAATGCAATACTTTTCAAATTTAACGCATCACTGCAAATGCCAACAACAGCAAAGGTGCAATAAGCTCAAAAACAAAGCCAACAAAAGCAAAAATCTTAAAAAATGAAAGACTGAGCTATTGCGCTGCCATCATAAATACATACATATATACATATAAACACAACGTATAATACATATTTAAGTATAGTATTTGTATTTCGATATGCCCGGCAGCAAAAAAAACTGAAGATGTGCATATTTTGGATCCTAAAGAGTTGTGCGTTATATCTGATTGGCCAATATAATTAATTTGAAAACATATAACAAAAGGGTTCACTACACGAAGCTCAACGTACTTTACAATATGTAGATTAGAACTAAGCCAAGCAGTTATCCTTTAATTGCCCTACTGGGTATTTTGGTAATATGTATGTACTTATATAGATGTATGTGCGCATGTGTTTTCCAAGTTTATAGTTTATGTGGCTTCCGTGTGCGCTAGTAGGAACGTTGAAACTGTTATGTCACACATCGATTAGCAACAATTGAGCTGTGTAGAAATTTACTTTATTTTATACACAAATACGTATACGTTCTAGATCTAGCTGCTGTGTGTGTGAGTATTTGAGTAAACAGGATAGCGCAAATACTGATATTTGTCATTTTGACGCTGATAAATTTTTTCCCGCTCAAAATCTTGACTGTCAGCCAGTATCCTATGCGGAACAAAATTACTCGTCTTAAGCTTAGACAACATTAGAATACATTTCGTTGTCTTAGAAGCGCTTTTGGATGGTTACCTCTGGGTATCAAAAAACCTGAATATGATTGCCAAGAAGGCAATACATTCACAAATACATACATACAAAATCATATTGTTGCTCGTATAGTGTGGCTTTTAGAGTGTTGAATTATTGACTAACTTGTTTAAAAGACTACTGGATGCTCTGCTTGAGTAGTACAGCCATGACTGTTAATTTCTTCATATAAACTAGGATGGTAATGGGTTTCAGCAAATGACGCCTCAAGTTCGGTAATTGTGTTATCAGAAATCTTGACAATGTGCGTTTGGCAGCTCATAGTCCAGTTTTGATCTTGTCAGACTTTTTACGAGACTGAATAGGAGCTATTTCGGACGTAGACCTGGAACTAATTAACCAAGTTTCAGAAAATTGAGTTTACTGTGCAGCCAGCCGAGATACTAAATTATTTGCTATAAAAACGTATAAAAAAGTGTTGCTTTCCTAATGAAGCTAACAGAAAGAAATTGTGTTTTAATTAATTTGATTTAGATTTTAAAAAGCTACTGGTTCTTGAACTACCCTGTACTTATATTTCATTCACTTTTATTTTGCTTTTTTTGTTTTTGCTCCTTTCTTTTCTTTTCTTCTTGCCACTATTCTCTATCATCTCATAAGTGAAACGACTGTTATTATACTCTATTGGCATACAATATAGAAAAGTAAAAAAAATGTCAAAGCTGCTACAGTTTTATTATAAATATTGATGTCAAAAATCAATTTATAGTGGTATATGAAACTAAAGTCTCCTAAGTTGGCAAAGGTTCTGAGGCTGGATATTGCCGTTATAAGTACGAGTATAGGCGATTGTGTGAGTTAAAAAATAGTTGTTGCTGCTAAAAAGTTGTTTCTGGTTTGGCATTTCAAAAGATACAGAGCAAATTGCATATTTTTTGAAATAAGTTTAATCTCTATGTGTCGCTGGTTACATATTTTTGTTTCTTTTTTCGTTGTCGCTTCTACCTTTACGGTTAGGTATAGTTGGTGAATTTGAAAAGCAATTTTGTTTGCACGGAGTGATTTGATTTTTTGCTATAACTCATAATTGTTGCTATTGCAACATAATGTTACTCGTTTATATTTCTTTTTTTTTTTTGTTCAAAAGAGCCAATAAATGGAAGAGTGACGGTCCGCGTGTCTTTTACCTTAACTGTTGTGAATAGATGAGTTTTTTCCAAAATCAATATGTGATCAAAAAATGCAATGTATCGGATTCATTCAAAGTATATATAAAAAAAAGTTATTTTCCTTAAAAAATTTGGTTACTCAAATTAATTGGCATCCAATTCAATGCAAGGAAATTTTAAAAGTTCTAATGAAAATCTAGAGAAACCCAGTTTTCAAATAGCTTTGTCCACTAAGAGAAAACTTTGAGATTTTCTTGTAAAATCGTCGGGGCAAAAAAATTGGTTAGGTTGGGTTCGCTCAATTTAGTTTAGGTTAGTTTAGATGAGCTCAGATAGCCTCAATCAGTCAACAACAATGGCACATATACCTGTTTACATGTTTATAATTGGTGCGTGTAGACGCTTTGTTGGGTTATTGCCTTGGCGCTTCCTCCTATTGTTCCACAAATGGAGGAGCCTACAGTTTTATGCTGCCTTAGAACGGCAGATTGGTCTTTATGAGGAATTTTTTTATGGCAGAAATACACTCTGAGGTTTGACACTGACCGTCAAGGTACGACCGCTATTAGAAAAAACCATCTCTAGCATTTTGGTGTTTGGTGCCCACACCGGTCAATGAAGCTACTTAAAGCACAGAGTTAGTAGTGTTTGGCGTTGCTATGCGCTTTTGCTTTACTCCCATTGTCTTTTGTACTATTTTAAGACATTTAGTAGATCTTAGTACTGCTATGCGTTTTCGACTTTATTCTCATAGTATTTTTTTTTACATTTAGAACATTTAGGTTTCCATGGCCTGCACAATTCTTAATTGAGAAGAATAAGGTATAGACAAGAATACTGAATGCTGGGACATACCCAAAAGCGCTCTTGCATGATCACATGTAAATATGCAGCATCTTAGAATTAGGAAAAAGTTTCTTTCCCTAAAATTCCCTTTTTTCCTAAAATTTTTTGTTTGAAATTTAGAAAATTATTTTTAATTTTTCGAAACTAGTTTTTAATTACAACACTCTTTCGTACATCACAGATAACTAAAAATACTTTTTTACTGTGAAAAATGAATGCGGCTCAAAGTTTTGTTTATCAACTTCGCGTAACTTGACTGGTCTTACAAGAAAAACTGAAGCTGCAACACTTTTTGAAATTTTTGGTTTTGCCTATAGTTTTTTCTTTCACCAAACAGCAAAAGAAACACCACTGCCTGAGCTGTTGCAACATTCACTTGTTGAATTTATTTTTTGCTTCACTTTTCATTCCATTTTATTTTTATTTCATTGCTTAGCTTATTTTGCATAACTATTTTGTGGTTGAGTCAATAAACAAAATCAGCGAAACATAGAAGAGAAAAAACAAAAAACTAAAGAAAACCCCAAAAGCAGACAAAGTAAAATATAATACAAACAAAAACAAGAGCATGTTACAAAGTACGCGGAAATTGATTTTGTTTCACGCTAACTTGTGCAACATTGGCGCTGCCGTTGCCACCAGCGCTGCTGTTGCTGCTGCCGTCACTATGCAATCGTGCAGCCTTTATAAGGAAACTGAAAATGCTCACTCTAGTAAGAAAAACACATACATACATATATCTACAGATGTATAGCGCCATTCAATACAATTTGCAAGTAACAAATACTGGTGTGTTTATTGTTGTTCCTACCGCTGTTATTAACACTTTTGAGCGCCAAACGGCAAACAATTCGTACTAACTCGATCGACTCAATACATTCAATGCATATTACTGGTTGCAGTGTAGTGATGCATTGAAAGCGCTCTTGCTACAGAAGCAGTTGGCATTGAGGACTACGTACTTACATACAAACATACATGAATACATGTGTGCATATGTATGTACATACAAGCGTGCGCATACCGATAGAAAGATAGTTGCACAGAGTAGACGGAAGTGTACATTGTAGAAAAGAAAATCGTAAATGCACGAGTAATAGCTAGAGACGAGCTCTGTACAGTTAGGGCAAGCACAGGCAAAGTCATAAAACTGTGCCACACCAAAAAAGGGGCGGCAGTGTTCGTGTTGTAAACATGCTCGTGCCCAGCTAAATATGTACCATGTAATCTTGCAGGTAAAATTCAGTCAGCTGCACGCCCACTACCGCCCGGTAGTGACTGCTAAATTTGCATTACTACAAATTAGCGTTCGTATTTTTAAAAATACTTTGGCAAAACATTGTTTTTGTTTTAGCTTTGAGCTATTCCATTTACGATATCTATAATTACTTATATTTCAAATTTAAATGTTGCACCAAAATGTATTATTATGATACTTTGTAACTTTACTTTTCCATCGTGCCTATAAAATGTGCCACCTGCTGTGAAGCAAAAATGGAATCCACTAGAAACATTTTTGTTAATAGTTTAGAAATAAACTAAATTTAAGTTTGAAGTCTGATTCAATTCAAAAACAACAAATCTGAAGGTTTATGATGCAACCGACATGGTTCAGTGGACTTCTACGTAACTACTATTGTTTGGTTCGATAGAAAAAATGCTTATATTAGCCATCGCTCTTCAAGAGGCAATGGTTATCCGCAGAGAGCCTTACCTATTACGGCGAAAAGCTCTCGCATTAAAATCATTTTAACTTGAGCAGCTGGCAAAAAACTGTAGATCCCACTATTTTTGAGATAACATCAAGAAGCAGACCACAAATTGGGGGAAAAGCTCGACCCAACATCTAATAAAGGATGTATGCTCCAATTAGTGTATATCGTTGTATGTGTGAAAGTTCACGCTATATGAGCAAATCGTACAGGAAGGTATTAATTAGTATTTTTTATAGAGAGAAATTGCACAAGAAAAGCAAAAAAAGGATAGCTACAAAAATCAAATAGATTTTCAAATCGAAATCTTTATTTTAACCTTTACACGCTCCATTGCTTGTATGTTTGTACACTGCAGCTGTTTAGTTCACAGGTGTCGTACTCGTATATGATTGCCTTAAGACGCCATTTGCCGAAATTGTAAATCTTCCGATAGGATGATTCGTTTTGCGTCACCTTGATAATTCAACATGTGCCACTTGTGCCTTTATTCAATGGCTTTTTTGCAAACAAAAAACAAATTAGAACGGAGCCGTTCGATCGAAATTTAATGCTCAGATATAATTTGCGAGTTTATTTCTTGATATTTTTTGGAAATTCCTTTTAACTTTAAGTCCCCTCTGTTAACTAAAGTCGAATTTCTTTTCAATTCCACTCTTCCTTTATATCTCTCTTACAGCCATTAACTTATAATTATGCATTGGCATTTTTGTTTAGTTTCATCACTCCACTGCCGTGTCCGCACAGTTTTTTTTTTTGTTGGTTATTAAGCAATCTTTCGAGATTGTAAGCTCAAACTTGTTTACAAAATTTTTACAAATATTTTCCACTTGTTTTTATATAGATTGCAACTTTAGCAGAAGGTTACAATTGGCGTGCATTTTTTGTACGATAAAATAACTTCGCACAATTCGCATGTAGATACTTACACATACAGAAGTAAGAACTGCTATATTTAGCTGCAAAAGTGACTTAATATTATTATCAAAGAACCGGATATGTGTTCTTGTATTTTTCTTTTGAAAATTATTAAATTCGCAAGCCTTTTTACGAGTCATGTAAGTGGGACGTGAAGAAGCTTGGCAACAGCAAAAAGTGTATCTTTAATTTAGTGGTATTTATCATTCTTCAGACCAGTTTATGCATTATATTATATTGTAAGTTTGTATGTAAATGCGTATCACTTTTATGACATAGGCAAACCTGATTTAGGTCTACAGGTCAGCAAGTTAAGCGGCTAGCGAATCAACTTTGCGGTACAACAAGATGCCTTTCATTTTCTGGATGAATCGATGTACGCTAAGAACCGGTCTAAATGGTTAAGTAAGTAGTGGTTAGTTAAATAAAGATATGTAGAGCACGTGGTGCTGTTGCTCAACAAAGCAAAAGTGTTGACAAGACAACTTGCTTCTAAGAAATTAATAACTTAGTCTCCCCATAGTTGGATTATTTTACAAAAACAATAAGAACTCGTTTTATGCTATTCTTTATTTATAAGGCAAAGTGCCTTAGACATTGTTTGCAAACCGAAATTGATCAATTTCCGTTGAAAAACCACAAATGACACCAAATTCACAAAATTCGCAAAAATCTATAAATACTCAGAACACAAAAAATTCACGCTAATGAAGTGCTTTTGTTTCAAGCCAATCTTCACCGCATTCTTTTCCAGTTACCACTTAGAGCCAATCTCCGTTTAGCATTTTGCGTCACTTTTTACATGGCTCAGTTACCAGCCGCTAGCCATCAACCGCAACTCAATGTGCTTAGCCTCAATGTCAACTGGTTTTGCTACTGAGATTGAATACACTTATATGTACCAGTGTGCATACTACATGTAGTTACATTTAGATATGTAGTTATGTATTTATTATTTTTCAAAACCTTTCTCAATACACTTAAGTATTTCATTGCAGCCATTATTGATACTGGCATTAATTTTCTACTATTGTTCTTGCTGCTGCTGCTTGTCAGGTTTGTCTACTTTATTGAACGGGTGTGTATCGCCGGCACTTAGGTGAATATTTTAAAACAAAAACAATTTATATTAACCTCAAAATGGAAACAATGAGAATACTCGATGAGTGTTAGAACGCATGAGGCCAACACCAAGTAGCGGTTTGGTAAGTTTGCTTTGAATGTAAGCGGATATATTTACTAAGAGACTTGGTTGTGGATTCATGGTGCGGGCATTAAATTGTGTGAATTTATAATTGAAGACGCTTTATTGTATATTTATGGCTTTTCCAGTACGGATATTAAAGCAAATTCTTTACTCTACCGAATCTGATTAAAAATTGCTACAATTTAGATATGAAGTTACTTACGGTACTTATGGCGCGTAAAAAATAATAAATTTTTGACAGTAACACACACCAAGGTATTCGAAGAAAATTATTATTGGCCAATAACGCCAAAAAGCTTACTAACTTCTTTGGAATGCATGTGAAATTATTATTCATCAGCCACTTAAAAGAACAAATACTAATTAGCACACAATCTGAGAAAATCTTGTACATATATTTATCATCTTTGTTTATTGGCTGGAACCAAAAATATAGATTTTAGGCTAAGTGCATCATTTTCTAAAGTTACTTCTTAAAAATAACGAAATGCCGCAAAGAACTTAGAAAATACATATATGTAATGCGCAGCCAAGCGAGCTTTATCGGCATTAGGAGGTGGATGCAAATCCCACTGTGCTTATAAAATACCAAACACAGTGTTACCATTATCAGTAATGACTAGCAGTATTACTATACGAGTATAGTTTTATCATTTTAGAAATATCTACTATTAATTGACGTTGCGGATAAAAGTATTCGCAGTTTACTAAAACTTACGAAACAATGCACTGAGCTTAATTTCTAGGGCCTATGTCTACATTCATATACACAAGATCTTAGCAAAGCTAAGCCCCATATCTTTGGTTTATAAGAGTGCATTGGCGAGTGGCCAAGCTAACCTAATGCAACTCAAATGGAAACTAATGCTTGTGCTTGGTCTTGAATTCTATGACCGAATGGCCAATCCGCATTCCGCTGTATAAGATTTATAATACTTTTTGCGACTAATAATACATGAAAGCCTTAGAGTAAATCTCTCTTTGCCGTAGCACCATAACAAAAGAGTTAACTCACATATTTGTAGCTGAAGCTGTATACAGAAGTTGACTCAATCTAGTGATTAAAAATGCATTATTATAATTTCCAAATTTTGGTTTTTTTTCTGTTCATTAGCAAAAGTGATTAGCTAAACAAAAATTCCTTAATTTACCAAATGTGAAAGTGAAAGTCAGCTCTGTGCACAGCATACACCCATATGTACATGCATACAAAACTAATTAAAATTATATAACATTTTATTAAAGCTAATAACTAAACGAAATTTAAGCGAATTTTAAATGGTTAGTTTTTAAAGCCACATAACTGTGAAATGAGCAAACAAAAGTGATTTTTCAAGTAAAATCTGAAAGCCAAAAAAATACCACCAAAAAAAAAAAAAATTTCGACACACAATTAACGCCAGTTACTCGCTCTTTCTCACGCTAAACTTTTCCTTTCATTTTTTCCCCGGCTCTCAGCCGTCCTTTCACTGCTTACTTCTCTACGCTTTTTCAATTCCCCTTTTGTCATAATCTTCACTTGCCAGCCGTATTAATCTTCAAAGCTTATAAAAAAAAAACGAAAAACTTGTACCCACACTTGACCTTTGTTTTCTACATAAACCGCGAACTGCTGTGCGCCTACTGCTTAAGTGGCATGTATTTATTAAATAACCGCTTAAAATTTAGGCTGGTCACTCGTCAAATTGCCGCTTTGTGTGCGCCGCCTTGCGCGTTTGATAGTAAAAAATACTCATATTTTATGATGATTATAAATTTTGTTGTGCTGTCCATCGTTTTATGTTGGACATGGGAATGGTCAGTCGGAGAAAGGTGTTTCCCTGCATTTCTTGCAACATACCCATAAATTTGCTGGTAATGCACTGCAAACAAGCTGTTCGGCAAACGCGTTGCTGTGATAACTCTTTTTATTGCTTTACAATATTATAAAATTCTTTTTATAATTATTTTAAGTAGCATCACTGATCGCTTCCTTCCACCTCTTTTCTTTGATTTTGAAAAACGTGTAAGCTTATTAATTTGATACGGTAGCGCGCGTTGCTATTTATTTTTAATAATATTATTTGGTTTTTTTTTTGCCAACCTTGGTGTGACTGTTAAGCCTATTAATGTCTCTTCTTATTTTCATTACTCATTTTTATTTTTTCAATAAAACGCAGCTTTGTTCGAAAGTCATTGCCACTTGCGTCAATAGGTTGAATGCTTCACAAGCGGATTAAATGTAGTGTATGTGGGTAAAAAATCTATGTATATATCGAAAAGTTTACTTTTCATATTAATCAGTATTTAAAATTATATTAGGATGGCATTGTCAATGACTGGAATTTTCCAAGGACTCAGGCAAGCGCTGGCTCATTGCACTTAAGATCTAGAGAGTGGATATAAAGAATATTGAAAGAAAGATGAATTAGGAATTTATTGCGCCACTGTCAACTTCCCAGATTTGTCTAAGAATCTTGGCAGTTTATGGAGTGAAGGAGAATGTAGCTCTGAGCTCTTTAAGTCTGGCGAAAACCGGCTGCCAGTAGCGAAAATGTTGTGTACTATCACAATCCTCCAAGCAAGATGCACACAGTGGATCAGCGATGAAGCCTATGCTAATTATATGTTATCCCTATGGATTAGCTCTATTAGAGTACGCAGCCCACCCCATCTCTGTCTAAGAAGGAATTTTTCAACCACCCTAAGAGACCTGGCACAGGCAATGGCAAACTAAAATAACTAACGTTTATCATTTATCAGTATAATGTCCCTGTATGGCAGAACAATTATTTCTATTTCAAATTATTATTTCTTATATACATACTTAGTCACTTATCCATTATTTACATACTTCTATGGTTTTTAGAATACTTTCCACTTAAATCAAAAATTTGGCCAACGCAATTTGTAAAACAGTGTGGTACTTAATGTGCGCATGGAAGCGTGCGATGGAAAATTTAACAAAAAATAATTCAAGGCATATTCAACACCAAAATTACTGCATCTAAATCAATAATGGCAACGACAACACCCAGTCAGCGACTTTGCCACTCACAAAAATCAACTCTTGCACGCCCATTCGCGCAAAGTTGGATAAAGCGCAGGAGCAGCAGCCATCAAGTAAGCCAGCAACTTAATAAATGTACAAAGTTGTATACGAATAAATACTCTTTACCTCTATACGTCTACTTCGAATGCAGCAATGGTACTTTTAGTCGCTTTCATGGCTATGACTAACTGCGTAGTTTGGCAACTGCATATATCAAAATTCAAAACTAAATTGCATTACGCAAAGTGGAATTATAAAAATAAATAAATGTGACATAGAATATAAAGTAATGTTACCTATTTTCACGAAACTGCAAGTCAGTTTTATTTTCTTTAATTTAGTGCAATTTATTTCTATGCGCACTCATATCAACTTATGTAAATGTGCAGAAAACAAATAAAAGGAATGAAATAAATTGTGCAACTCTCAGTGGCACACCCTGCAGGAAAATTCACCAGTACCGCACTGGTTTGAATCTAGTGAATTTTGAACCTTAACCAGCTCACATTACATCTGTTTCTCATATCAGAAAATAATTAATGCTCTGGAAGTGTAAATTTTATTGGTTTATCGATAGCTGGAAATTCAAAGGATGGCACATAGAATGCGCTGTGAAGTCAGTTCTCACAACTCGTTGTAATCTTGAATGCGAGGTGGTTCGCAATTGACGAAATCGTACGTGTTTTGACCAAAAATGATTTTCCTTAGGGCAGGACGGGATTTCTCTATAGGGCAGTTACATACACAGAGCATGTTTGCATATATTTAGTAAATATATGCGAGTATGTGTATCCGTGTACTCAATAGAGGCAGCTTCAGTCTTACAATGTTATTTTGAACCGAAAGCGGGTAGGAACTTCATATTTATGTATGTGCGATTTGGTTACTCCTACCAAATTATTTCTCATTTTCTAATTTGCCAAAAGTCACTTATAAGACTCTTCTCTTATGTTTCTGCTGTGATTTTACTTTTTTATGCACTGCGCATTTAAATAAAATTGAATTTGTCTCAAATTCAGCGTTGCTTTGCTGAACTCAAGAGCAAAAATACATTGTCGATGTCAAACGGTGAAGTGACTGTAGTTTAGCATACAAATACACATGTACTTATGCATACAAATTAATACTCTTATACATACTAGTTTTTTGCTTCTTTACATTGCTTTATTGTGCATTTTTAGCAAAACCAATATTTCTAGTTTACTTCTGTCTCTAGATAAGGCGTTAATTTATATTAATTACAAACATTTTGGCCAACTTGATTTTATGAAGATATTTAAATTGCATAATAGTAGCGAAGAAGGCAACTGCAACCACATTTATGGGCCTTCTCAATGGAAGGGAGGAAGATCACCTATACGCCTCAACTGTTAGCCAGCCACCAAAAGCAGCAAGCAATGCATTTCCAAGAGTTCAGATATATTTGCCTGGAAAGCGAAATGACTGAGTAAAAAGGAGATAAAGGAGAGGAGGCACCAAAAAGAAAACATCGCAATTTAGCTACATCGAAAGTACTAAGGGCGCCTATGCGAAAGCCGCCACGAAGCTGATTGTATTGAAAACACATTTCCAAATATGAAATATTACAAAAAGTCAGCGTTCACTAGTAGTTTAACCCATATGCTAAAATATGGCAGTAAACTACTTGAATGAAACTTGAGGGACTGCTTGTGTACTCAGCTTTGAATTTGAGTAGTAGGTGGTTTTTATTAAGAGTAGTGTTCAAATACCTCTATTATAGGTACAAAGAAATTTCTTTTTTTTTAAATTACATAAATCCTAGTATGAAAATCTTTTTGTTGCTTTTAAGTTAACAAAACCTCAGGCCGAGACGAATGAACATGAAACGTATCAAGAAGGAGTACGCCTCGCAAACTTTAAAATCTTTAAAAATTTCAGTGAAATAATTTCTTACTGAACGCAAGAAATTATGCAAGCTGGATGGAATAGATGAGAGGTTTGAAAATAGATATCGTCCATTTCCTACAAATGTCTCTTAATGCTAAAAAAATGAATAAGTATGCCGAAATGACCACAAGCTCTTGTTTCAAACTGATTATTATATATTATATGAAAATTGCCTACACGTTTAGTTATCGAGGCATTGTGAATTGAAAATTGTGAAGCCAATTTTCTCAACAATTTGGATTTTTTAATTATGAATTACAATTACTGAAGTATATAAGTTGCCTTTATAAAAAGCTCTATTTTTAATATTCATATAAAAAATGTTTTTTTTATTAAAGTAGTAGTACCTTTTGGAAGTAAAAACTCAAGGGGAAAATTTTCAATATTTCATTTTTTCCAACCAATAAGAATTTTGTTAAAAATTCCGTGATAATTGTGTGCAAAATTATGAATAAGTAACAAAATATAATTATTGTTCTACTTCAAGTGAAATATAGTTGTTATTAATTCATGTACCAAATATGCAGAATAACAAATTGTTTCTAAAAATTTTATGATTTTTTTTATTAGAAATTTTTTTGGATCATAAAGAAAGAACCACACTAACCCCTAAACATTTACAATTTCTTTCTTGATATTTTAAGTTTAACGAAATATATTTTCCAAAATTTAAATTATTATTAAAAAATATTTGAAACCAAAAGTTTGTTTTAAAAAAATTATTTGAATAAATTTAAATTTGTTATACATTTTTATAAAAAAAAAATTATAAAATTTTTATTAAATATTTTTTCTAAAAGTTGTTATTCATATAGGAGTCACTCTAATTCTCCGAAAGACACTTTATTGCCATTGAACTTACATTTATTTATTAAAAACAGGGATTTATTAATTATTTTCCTACTAATGAATTATGAATTTCATAAATTTCTTTTTTCGCAAAAATTTCGAATAAGTTTTATTATTTTATAAAATTTTCAAAATTTTTATATTTAAATTTTTTTTTTACGAAAAACGATATACCATAATTTGTTTTCTTATAAAATATTTTTACGAAAAATTTTATGAATTTCTTTATTAAAAATGCTTTTTACGAAAATTTGTATACATTCTTTTATTCTTTATTATTTAAAAAAAATTCAAATTTTTTATCAAACATGTTTTTTGAGTAGAATAGAGTTATTTAGCATTGGCAAGTAAGTCTGTAACTAAAATTATTTCATTGATTATTTAACTTTCCCAAGTATTATATGTATTAAAAAAATGTAAACTTTTAGCTTTGTGAAGTATGTGAAGAATTCCAAAACGTAACTATTGCTATATGAAAATTTTTTTGAATTTTTATCAAAAATTAACATTCCTTAGAACTTTAGCTCGAAAATATTATAAATTTGTATTTAAATATTTTTTTGTTTAATCTGACACGATTTACTTATAGTCCCGCAAAGTGCACCAGAAGTATGTTTCATGAATGCAATAATATCTTGTTTCGTATAACTCTTTATTATTGCCGTTAATATCAACAAAACCATTTCCACAAAAACACTGAAAGCAGCTCGCATTACTAGCCCCTTGTTTGCGATATAATTTGTTGCATTAGCAGCATTTTAAGGCCAGCTATATATGGTTTTCACAAAAACGTCCATTATCCTTGCCTGGCACAAAGCACTCAAAGCACGAACAAACATTTTTATATGTATACGTGTGTTTCCAATTAATTTCTTTTCAGCAAATATTTTTGCTCTTCTTTACAATTGTTCCGCTTTTCCTTGAAATCTAATTTCAAAGTTGATTTTTATTTTGCATCTTCTGTTTTTTTTTAATGTTTCACTTTATTTAATATAAAGAATAGTTTTTTTTTTTGTACATACCGGCTCCAAAAAGTGCAACAAACACAAACAAAAACTTATTCATTTTGTTAATTTGAGATTATTTTTTATAATTTTTTCAAGCGTTAAAATGTAACTGCGTAGGCGTTTTTCGGATTATATATTAGTATATTCCGTTAAGTAAGAAAAATTTAATTTCCTTTCTCGCTTCGCTTCTTTTGCTTTTCCAAAAATGCCGTTGATATGCACAACGTCTTACAGGGAACCACTGGGATCGACTATGTGTGGTACGTTGACGTACATTCGCTTTTTATACCGGGCCATGTGTAGCGTGCGCACGCGTACGGCTGCGCACCAACGTCCGCCGCGTCTGCGCCCGCCAACTGCCCGACCACCTGTACGATCGGCCACACCGCGCGCTCGCCCCCACCGAAGTTATGGCTAAGTACATCAACAGCCACTAGCCAATGTAAGAAATTGTCGCTGCCGTTGAAAGCTGCTGCCAGCGTTATTGGTGTTATCTTGTTGTAGTCGACGTCGACATCGCAGCCAGCAGTTGCTGCGTTAACTAACGTTGCAGAGGGCGACAACAGAGTGGAGTGAATTTTTGTAGTCTCTAGCTACCAATAATCGCTGAGTGACGTTGGCGCTTGCTCTCTTGCCAATGTGAGCGCGCGCGCGCCACTGTCGCTGAAATAATGAAGTAAAACCAGACAAACAAAAGTAAAGCTCACAAAATGAATTGCTAAAACTCAAATTTTGTTGTCTTGGAAATAATGCGCGAAAGCAGGCGCAAAACGTAAGTTGTAAAACCGCTACAGCCTATGCGCGGTGTAGCAAAATCACCTACGCTGCTGGGTGCAAGCAATAGGCTAGCTTTTGCTGCGCCTAGACTTGGAGCAACGGCATACAGCCAATTTGGCGCTTTGTAGCCAACAGCTGGTGCTATTTTAACTGTTGTGGTTGTAGTTTTGCCGTTTAACATTTCTTACGCTACTTTTGCTATACTGCAGTTTGTTCAACAAACAACCACAATTGTTTACTATTCGCTTTTGGTACTGCTTTCATACAATAAGAGTGGACGCTGAAGCCAAAATTATAGCACAGTATTCGTGCGCCTCGTCTGTTATTTGTACTATGCAAGTGACGCATACGCAACTGCCGGCTAGTTACGCGCACAAGCACACACTTAGCATACATGCATAAATATTGTACGAAGACGAGGGTGGCGACAACACGTTCAACGTCGCCTGGAATGCATTCTTGCTGCTCTCTATATATCTACGTTTGTGACTCTAGACTTCTCATTGTGTCTATTTTTTTACTTTACTCTCCGTCCACATGGTAATAGGAAATAATTGCTTGATCGTCCTAAAATACACAAAGAACGTTGTGATTACTATTCCGTGCACATACATACCCATACATTCATGGCATGACTAGCTGACATAAAAGTACGCGCAACTTTCTGCTTAGAATACCTTTTATTGCAGCGTTTCAAGTCTTGAATTGCTTTCTACTTTACAGCCAAAGCATTATAGATACCAAAAGCTTGACCGCAATACTTAGTAGTTAGAATAATAAGTGCATAAATGTTTATAGCTTTCAATTCTATGAATAATTATTAATATATTAATAAAAATAATTTACTACTCTCGCGCTGGCAAACATAAAAGGTTTAGGCCGGGCCTCCTCTCAAATTTTGTTTAATACCCAACCAGAATTTGACACCTCCCAACTGCTATTAGCATTTTTAAGAACCTTTGAATTGAAGTTATGCACTAATCCTGGTAAAAATAAAAAAAATTAGTATTAGGTAAAAAAACAAATGAATTTAATTACAAAAATGAAGTAGGAAATTTCAACAATGAATACCACTAACTAATATTGTGATATATTGCTGGTGTTTCGCACAATATATTGTTGCTGACGCTTGAAAAGTTAAGTTTCAATTCAACCTTCCTTTTTTGGTTAAGGGAATGCATCTCTAAGCAAACCTCATACGTAGAAACTGGTAATATCAAATAACAGCCCTTCGGTGCCACCTCTGGCATTCACGAGTAATGGAGCAACATTTCTCGTTATTTACGTACCACCGCCGAAAAAAAAATCGGAATCGAAAAAAGAATTGGTACGACGATTGGTACGAGGACTGTAACGCGAGTCGTATGGGATCGCTACCGGGAGCTGCAAAAAGAAGATAGACACATTATCCGAAAGAATAAACAAGAGTCCGAATTACTTGAGCGCGAGGAGCTTGAGATGCTCGCCGGTAGGAAAAACAACTGAAAATTCTATAAGAAAGTTCGGCGGTTGACAGAAGGTTTTACGACCGGGATTTGTTCCTGTAAGAACAAAGACGACGAACTGGTGGCTGTCACGCTTCAAATCCGATGAAGAATCTATCTTGCCAACAAGTGCTACTTTGGACTAAGTAGAAAATTGAGAAGTAAAGTCCACTCTCGATGAACAATCCTAACACTCTACAAAGCTCTCATCACGCTCATCCTAACGTGTGGCGCAGTAACTTTGACTATGACAATAGCCAATGAGGCGTTCCTTTGAGTTCTCGAGAAAAAGATTAGGTGGAAGATTTTTCGATTATGCGAAGTTTCGTTGACTGGGTCAGGACGTCCGAATGCATACAGACGCCCGGCTCTGAAAGTATTCAATGCCAGCTGGTTGGAAAGATCAGATGGAGAAGAACTTGGTTTCACTTGGTGTGTCCAACTGGCACCGGTTAGCACGAGAAAGAAATGACCGGCGCGCTTTGTTAAACTTAGCCAAAAACACGTAAAGCGTTATCACACCAATCAAGAAGAAGAAGGGGATGAAGAAGAATAGTTATTAGGAACATACAATAAATCATTTTTTCTTATGGTGCTCTCGATTTATCCAAAATCGGTATCATTTTGTTGATAAGACTGCTCAGAATATATGTAAAAATTAATGGTTGATAATCTCTACGTCGTTCTTGAGGGACTGAACGACTTTAAGCCACATTAAAGCATTTTTGAAACTTCTATTTTGTCCAGTCAGGTGGTTATGTTTTCTAAATGATTCTATTTCTTGGGCATCACTGGATGACTTTTTATCAAATAATGGAGAAAACCGAAATTCCGGGAAACCATAAAAATGTTTATCTTATTTAAAATGGTGCCAAATAGGTATATATAAATTCAACTAAATAGTGGTATGTCTTTGAGGAATGTGGACTTACACCACTTTCAAAGTAATTACATCTGTATTTTCATTTACTACGAAAATTTGTAATGATAAAAACAATAAAAATTCTAACAGATCTTTTTGTGAAAATGGACTTACACCACTTTCAAGGAATGCGCTTAATATATTGAAATAATATTTTCTCCTTGCGAAAACGCTTTCTTGACAAACTATGCATTCCTAGTTTAAGTTTGTATGTAAATATAGGTACATACTTATGTGCGCATAACTTTCAAATCAAACCAGTTTAAAAATTACAATACTAACATCTGCTTACAAACTTTGAGCTGCCAAGGAAAAATTTCAATTGTTTTATACACACGGTAACAAAATTCAAAGCTATGTGGATAAATATTCGCATGTGAGCTTTGCAAAAACGCGTTCGTTCCTTAAGTCTTTTGTTTCAGCGGTATTTTTATCTGCTACCGAACGGCCTTTGCCGCTGTCGCGACATGTCGACCAAATAGCCAACTGGATTTTTCTTAATAGCAATTATAATAAAAAGCAAACAAATATTGGAATAAACTCGTTTGCAAATTTTGCAACGGCCTAGCCAAACGGCAATAAGAAAATGCAGAAGTCAATAAAACTGAAACTGTTGTAACCCATTCACGCGCTTAACTTATTCATCTACATAAATTCATTTTTACATATACATATGCACATATGCACATATATTCAAGACAATAGTAAACATTAGTATTTCAAACGTGAATGTGTGAATCAATAAAAAAATATTTAGTAAATTTTAATCTGTGCCGTAAAAATTGCGCTAAAGTGTTTAATACGAGTGATGATATAATATAAAAAAATTAAATTAACAACAATAAGTGTGTTTCTGTGTGTTTTTAAGCCTACTTAACTTAGAGCGTACAAACAATAATAAAATTTTGCTTAAAACCAAAAAAAAAAACAAAAAAAAAACACTCTTAACACTGCACAATGCTAAACAATGCATGCCGGCAAATAATATTCAAATGTGCATAGCCAAAATGAGACAATTTGTAATCCAGACCAAAAAACTGTTAACTGTTTTAGTGAACTTGCAAATAGATTCAAATGCTAGACTTAATTCTTTGCATTGTTCGTACATTTTTATTTTCCCTGCGTAACGCAATTAATTTTTATAATGAAGTCAGTTCATGGAAATATGCATCCTGATATTTGGCATTGTCTGCCATCTTCAGTTATTTTAAGATTTCGATTCGTATTCATAACCAAAGAAGTGAGCGCACCAGTGACCTCCGAATATGCCAGCTGCGTGCACGCTTTGTAGGCTGAAGTCAAAAGTGAGCTCACCAGAGTGAGTGAGATCAGAGGAGATGGGGTAGAATTGTCAAGTCATACGTATTGCACAGAAAATTCCGAGGGTAATTTGAATAATATAATGTGTGTTTACATTAAGCGGTTAGGGTAGTCAAAATTTTCATTTTTTTTTTTTTTGCATTTTCTTAAACTATAATATCTTAAAAATATTATGTGAAAATTTCAAGTGACATCGACAAATACTTTTCGAGTTATTCAACAATTAACGAGGGGCGCTCGGGCGCTCCGGAGATGAGTGGCAGATAAGCGCGCTAACGATAACACTCGAGAAGGTAGAATGATACGTAGGCAACAGCAAATCGATATTTTGGAAGCTGCTATGACGGCCAAAGAACTATTATATGGCCCAGGAATAGATGACACAGTGTAAGTAATTAAATAATTCGTATAACTCTACATAAATCGATAGCAAAACTTTAAATGCGTTTTTCTCACTATGTTTTTTGAACTGGTGATCACTGTAACTTAAGCCCCGCTTGGTAGATTTCAATAAAATTTATACTGCTGTTGAAAAAAATAAAAGACTCGTGTCTGATGGAAGGATTTTTTTTTCAAAAATTAAAATTTTTTTAAACAATTAATTGTCGGTTTTTTCTCGAAAATCTGAAACATATTTCCTGAGGCCGCCATATTGTTGATTTTGAAAAAAAAGCTTTGACCAGGCACAAGATAAAACTAATAATAAAACTAATTTCTCTAAAAATTATTGAAAATCATCATTTTTCCGGGCCTCTGACTACTCCTAACCCCTTAAATAAAACACTCTGCCTTCATTGAAGTGCATCTCTGTGAGAAAAACGAAGGTGCATCTAACCGTGGGAGAAGAAGTCAATGCGTAGTCAATAATTGACTCCGGTAAAGGCTGCCGCTATGCCTGATTAATTGTCATTGAAAAGCACAAACTAATCGACAATGTAAGTCGCTCCAGTTAAAATGGGTAACTTCTTAAAATAATTCGATTTTTTTCTAGTTTTTTAAGTCTCAAACCTCTGCCATTGCACAACCTAGAAGGTTTTAAATTTGTTAAAAGTATTATCGAAGCTCCGATTTGTAATGTGATTTGGTGTGCTAGCTAAAGTTTTCAAGCTATTTAAAAATTCGACTACATAAGCAGTTTTTGATTTTGTTTAACAAGCGAGTCTATCGGAGTATACCTAATTTATCTCAAGATTTGATTTTTACGTGGTTTTTGGCGTTAATATAGTTCGATAGCAAGCCCTCTTTTCGGTATATTCCATCAACTTCGTCACATATTGACGAAGTGACACCTTTAATGTATTCCACTCTTTCACATAAATAGAAACTGGGTTAAATATTGCAAATATTGAAACATGTTCTCTCTAGCCGACTTCTAAAAGAAAATCAGCGATTTGTGCATTGGTGGCATTTCTCTTTCGAGTCCTTCGAGGGACTAAATTCCCCTATACTTTTTTTTATTTGCCATTACAACCGCTTTTCAAAAACAAAAAAGAACTCGTTAGTTTTGTGTTTCATGCCCGGGACTTCGAAAAAGGGTGCTACCGAATGTGAATGCATATACAATACAATAACAAGTACATACATATACTGTGGGCAAAAAGTAAACTGAATTTGGTTGTAAAATGAAAAATCTTTATTTATTCTTGTAAATCAATTTCATCCCCTTCAAAATAATCCCCTCTCGATGAAATACACTTATGCGAACGATTTTTCCAATCCCCGAAACATGCCAAATAGTCCATTTCCGGTATAGCCATCAGCACCTTCTTCGATTCAGCTTTTATCTCCTCAATCGATCGAAACGCGTTCCCCGGAGTGGTCTCTTGAGTTTTGGGAATAGCCAGAAGTCACACGGAGCCAAATCAGGCGAATACGGTAGTTGCGGAACGATATGCTTGGAATTTTTGGCGAAATGGTCACGAAGAACGAGTGCAGTGTGAGACGGTGCATTATCGAGATGCAAAACCCAGAGTTGTTGGCCCATAATGCTGGTCTTTTTAGACGAATTGCTTCATGTAAACGACGCATAACGCTCAAGTAATATTCCTTATTAACAGTTTGGCCAGGTGGAAGGAATTCATAGCGCACCACACCACGAAAATCGAAAAAACTGTCATCATGACCTTTATTTTTGAACGACTTTGACGTGCTCTTTTCGCTCTGGCCTCGCCTTTAGCACGATATTCGCTTGATTTGTCGGTTGTTTCAGGGTCGTAAGCATAAATCCAAGTCTCATCTCCCGTAATAATGCATTTGAGCTTGTCCTGATAGTCTGAAAGCATTGTTTCATACACATCAACGCGACGACTTTTTCCAATAAATTGAGAGTTTTCGGTACCAAACGAGATTTGACTTTTCGTATGCCCAAATGGTATTTCAAAATGGTTTTCACTGATCGTTCTGATATTCCGATCATATCAGTAAGGTCTTTAACAGTCAACCGACGATTTTTGAGCACTAACTCCTTCACTTTTTTGACGTGTTGGTCATCTGTTGACGTCGATGATCGTCCGGAGCGCTCCAAGTCATCAACACGTTCTCGACCCTCTTTGAAGTCTTTGTACCACTTATAAACATTTTTCTGCGACATTGTCAAATCACCAAATGCCTTCTGCAACATACTAAACGTTTCCGCAGCCGAAATTTCATTCCGCAAACAAAATTTGATGGCACTTCTCTGCTCAATCAAATCAGACATTGTAAAAATCGAAAAATGCACTCTTGGCCGTTTGGTAAACACAAGCGTAAATATATTACTGATAATAACATGCACATGAAAGTTAGCCCGGATGTTATTAACAGTGATGCCAACTCATGAAAAAATAACTAGAGCGAAATTTTATTCCCGCGAAGTTTGACAAATAAATTCACCTTACTTTTTGCCCACAGGTATATACCTATGTACAAGGTGACAGAAAATTTATATTTTTTACAAGTACATATTTCTGTTACAAAAACCAGCTAAAACTATTATTTTATTAAGCTTTCTTTAAACCCTTTTCTCCTGATATTCACAATTAAGGGGACAGATACGTGTAAGCGGCCATATTTTCTCTGATTTTCATTAAAATTATTTAAAATGAAGAAGTCAACATATTTTTTCAAAATTGGCACCAGTTTATTTATAAATTAAAATAATATAATTTTTTTATTTTTATTTGTATCATTTAAAATGGCGGATGTATACTTAACTCTTCCAGGAAGATCGCAGCGGGGCTTCTCAATCGGCGGGCATTGTAGCATCGGCGTCAGTGACCTGAATACAAAGAACCAAAAATTGTATTAATGTCATAATTTCTATATGAATAAACAATAAATGAAAAAAACACTCGGGGCATAAAATGCTTAAAAAATGAATTTCGAAATTTTCGAAACTGTAAATTTACATAGAAAGTAATATCATAAGAAAAATGTGTGCAAAATTTCAGGGAGATCGGTCAAATAACTTTTCGAGCTATCGTATACGCCGATTCGAAAAATATAGTTTTTAGAAAAACGCGTCTAAAGTTTGAATTCAACGTAACTATACCTCTCCCAGCGCTTGAACGAAAAGAATAGAGTCGTCATGGTTGACTATCTATAAAATGAGAAATACTTAAATATACGTTCTAAACATTTTTTGACATATTTTTAAAGGAACATTTTATGAAAAAAAAAATTTACAAGTATCTGTCCTCTTAAGTATTCGAATGAAATTTTAAAAGAGTCTATTTTTGCGAGAAAAAGCATGTAGCATCACCAAATAAATTTTTTTTTCTAAAACTCTCCTTCATTTGAGGCAGAAAGCTTACACTCGTTTTTCTCGATACTACTTTTTCCGGCATTTTTTAATATTTTTATGCGTTTTTTTTAATATTCGAAAGTATTTTCTTTATAGTCTGTAGAGTCGGATTTTGATATTTTTATTAAAAAACTTTATAAACATAATTAAAGTGAAACATTTATGACGTAAACCGCATACTTTTTTTAAAATGCTGTAAATTGCAAAAATTTTCGAAATTCCAGAAATTCGGCTCGACAGACTAAACTACGACTTTATTTTACAAGTTTCAGTTTATTATTTGAGACTAAGCCAGAGAGTATTATTCTGACAACATGTAAAGAAGAAAACTACCTCTTTCCAGTATACTGAACGTTGGCCATTGTTTAAATTAATGCTGTAGAAACCTCAACTCCTAAGAGTACTCTTGAATCAATAAAACATAGAGAATTACTACTCATAACGAAGTCAAACTTAGCCACCGTAGAGTTTAAAAATCGCCTTTTATACAAGGGGGCGTGAAACTAGTCATGAAATTTTGTTTTTGAATAACTCCCTTGATGACGTCGCGTTCAGAAGAAATATGACTGACGTAGGACGCCATTTTAAAAAATTGTACATTTATCTACCTGAATAGGGTTACTAATTTTGCGCCAAATTTTTTTTAGTAATCAAATAGTAATACAAGAGAGTGCCAAGCACACTTTTCCTTTTACATTACAAAAAAAAAACGAAATACCTCGTACTATTGATTAATAAAAACCACTCATTTTACCTTTTGCGTTTATTTGCTGCAATCAAAACCAATTTTTGTCTAAGTTAACTATTGATTTTATCACGTTTTTGCTTTCATATGAAAAATCACATAACCCTTGTAGGCAAATACGATTTACACAAATGTCAAACAGATGCATGTAATAGTTACAACAGCAAGCAGAAAACCGGTAATAATAACTGTTGCTGCATGAAAATCGATTGTGAATAAGAAAAACGGAAAAACGAAAGGGTAAAGAAAAGAAAAATCCAGCAAATGCAAAACATACTAATGCGTTTACCACTAACGGAAATATCTTTTCCTTTCATTACACCCTTTGTGGTGGCAAGTCGCTAAAAACTCGATCCTAAAATCCACAAAAACTTCTCAATAAATTATCTGTTTACCTACCACACAGCGCGCATGGTACTCTATTTGCGTTTGTATTGTGATTTCAATGTAGAAATACACTACACTTCGAAATAGGTAAATGACGGCAAGCAGCATAACTATGTGTATGTATATGCTTTATTTGTTTATACATGTACATATGCATGGATGTTTGTATCAATAGTGTTGGGCACAACTCAACTGCCTTGACGACCAGCACCAATACACGAGCATTTT
Organism: Anastrepha fraterculus; assembly: GCA_037575425.1. Classification (NCBI taxonomy): domain Eukaryota; kingdom Metazoa; phylum Arthropoda; class Insecta; order Diptera; family Tephritidae; genus Anastrepha; species Anastrepha fraterculus. The sequence goes on from JAYXIM010050850.1 coordinate 89,463, forward strand.
TGCCAATTGCTGTAAAATATTTCTTAGCGTTGCCATTGGTTTGCTTTACCTTAAAATGGTAACTCAATACTCTTCCTGAATTCCAAAGCCTTGAATCACATTATGGTTCATTACAGTTCACTTTATATACCGATAGTTGGTGGAGACTGCGCTCCAACCTAGATGAATGCCTTCTCAATACACTTCGGTTGAAATACATGCATATATGCATGCACTGTGCATTGCTGTTCAGCTGCAACTGCAACTGTTTAGTTACAAGAAAATAAAAAAAATAAAAGTAAGAAAAAATAATAACGTAAAAGTAAAAAAGAAGAAAAAAAAAACATACTTTATCTGTAGTACTATTTGCGTACCGTAGTCAGTCAGCATCAGTGTGTAGGTCACTTTTGATTTCACTATATTTTGCATTCATTAACTGGCGCAACGTAGGACAGCTTCAGAGCAGATTTCAATGCAGTGAGCGAACCAGCTCAGCATACATACTTACATGGTTAGTCAGCTAGCCTGCTAGCCAGGGCAGTCGGTCAAGCCAGCCAACGGCGGCATGTAAAGGTTACATGCAACAGTCAACTTTTGTTGTTGTTGCTGACTTTGTATTTGTGCGGGTCGTATACGTTGCAACCACAATAATAACACACTCTTATAAACATACAGATCTAAGTATCTTTAATTCAACTTGGTTGTGTACATAAAATGAAAAGTAGATTTATTAATGAGTTCGATCTCTACTCAATCGGTATACTTGTTCGCACATCCATGCATACATAAGCGATTAGCCGTCAAGCACGTTGAATAGTTGGTGACCATCAACACATCGCAGTGACATTATGGGGCATGTAATAAGTCTTGTTGAAAGCGTATCCGTTCCCATCTCCTGCTTTGCTATTTACCTCTTTCGCAACTAAACCAGTACTTGAGATGTGCGTGTTGCTAAGTTCTGTCGTGAGTTGCAGATATACCTACATACTCGTACAGTTTTCTGATTTCTTTGCTCGCAAGAGAAGATGGTAAAGTATGTTTTAAAACTTAAGTTCTGAATATTTCTTCATCTAATTGACAATTAATGATTCAATTAATAGTTGGAAGAATGGATACATTCGAATAAAAAGACTATGCAAGAGAAGGCGTCGATTTCAATTACCATAAATACGTCTGCAAGTACATCGTCCCTAAACTCGTGCATCTCATCGTTACCCAAGGCTAAAGCACACAGGGCTTCAAACCCCCGAGATAACTCATTTCTAGAATAATCTTAAGCTATCCACAATGATTGCAGCCATCTTAGATCCTCCTGCATTTGTACTCATACACAATATTATTGGCATTACACTGTGTGACAAAAAAAAAAAAAATTAAATATACTTTTATGGCGAGACTGTAGACGGAAGTATTTGGAATTTTTTTTATTTTTTCTCTATTTTTTCAACTTTGACATAATTTTTACGATATTATCCGATATTGAGGATTTTTTTAGTACACTACTGTTATAGTAAATTTAATTTTGCGTCGAATGAGCTATATTTGACTGTAATTGAATTAAAATTAATAGAGTTGTGTGAGTTTTAAGATTTTTTTCTTTTTTTTTTACTAATTTGGTATGTAGGTATAACTTACGCTAAATGGGAATAAGGACTTGTTTTGGTGCATTATTTCAGAAAAAATGTCAACACACCGTCAAAAAGGCTTGTTTTTGTTCTTTCGAACTAAAAAAACAAACTCGAAATCGGATGGAAATTGGCGAAGTTAGGAGTGATTCTTCACATCAACCTACTGAAAAACGGTTTTATGGCCATAAAATGAGATTGGAAATTTCTCCTATACCATTTTGTTTAGTTTTTCTATAGCCACAAGTTGTGCTAGGTCTCCATAAAAGTATAAAATCACTGTCGCACAGTGTTATTAGAGATGGATATTAAATTATATAGATCATTGACCGAAATGTCGTTCAGCATAACGGCTTAGGTCTTCTGAATCACTTTTATGCTCCGAAAATGCTTTATCTACATCGAAAAATGTATTTTCCCGAAAAGCTGAAATCTAACGCAGTTTAATCAATTAAGTTGAACTAAGCTGTGTTTGGGTTAAATTCATTTTAACTATGTATCAGAGTTGATTTTAAGACATCCTTATTTGTATGTAAATTTTTAAGTTAATCTTATACATATTTAGCAGACTCGTATTGGCTTTGCGTCGGTGGGGCATGTTGGCGTAGGGGCAAAAAAAGACTTTGAAACAAGTTCACATCTTCATTAGATTCGTATTCGAAATGTGTTTTGTATTGTGCTTGTTATGCGCCATCACATTTCGATTTAACCATCGTGGAATCCCTACCTTCTTCGTGAAGTATTTACATTTTCTCTTCAAAATCTGACATCAGTCTCAAAGCTGTTTGATCCATTAAACTCTGGCGGTTGCTCTCGACAAGAGTTTTTATAACATAAATGGACTTCTTATCATGGTTGCAATCATTTTTAGCTTGCTATAGTATTTTGGTGTAGCTTTTTATGATTTCGAATAGTCTTTGCATATCAAAATTTGTTTAGATGGTGAAAGGTTTTAGCTTGAGTCACTATTACAACTGGAAAGAATTACATCATATAGTCTAAAATACAGCAATATTTAATGTATATATTATATAATAATATATTTTTAATATATAATTAATAATATAATTTTATACGTTTTAAATCTGAATATACTAAAAACTTGACATTCTTGGGCTACTATGAGTAGAAGTATGTATTCAGTATGCAGAAAACTTAGAACCCTGAAAAAATATAAGTAGGTTTAAAATGTGTAGCGTTCTGCGTGTTCGATTCCTGAAACTTCGATTAGTAACGAAAGAAAGTCATGTCGTCATCATACGTTGAAGCTATTCAAACTGCTTTACCATCATTCTAAGCAACAGCTTGGAAAAGCATGGAAAATTTTGCACAAAATATTAGCCATATTCGCCTTTTGATTGTTGGTATTAAATTAAAATAAATCTTTTAATTTTAGGTATATAAGGCACTTTCCAAAAAAAGGGGTTTTCCAATAACAGGTGCCGCCGTAGTCGAATGGGTTGGTGCTTGATGACCATACGGAATTCACAGAGAGAATATAGGTTCGAATCTCGCTAAAGCACCAAGAAATGGTGCGTAAAACTCGAACATTTTTGGGTCATCGTCAAGCAGTACAGAAATTGGTGAAAAAATTCGAGCTGTTGGGACAAGTTAGTGAAGTGAAGAATAAAACACGTGCACGTGGCTCAAGAACAGCCCAAAATATTGCTGTTGTAGCCGAAAGTATTGAAGAAAACCCAGGTTTGTCCATTCCTCGTCGTTCATTAGAATTAGGCATTCCACAAACGTCCTAAGGCTTATAAAGTCCAGTTAACTCAAGAACTCAAGCCAGCCGATCATCAACAACGTCGTGTGTTTGCTGATTGGGTCGTTGAAATGCATGAAAATGATCCGGAATTCCCTAGAAAAATCATCTTGAGTGATGAGGCCCATTTCCACCTCGGTGGCTTCGTCAAAATTGTCGGATCTGGGGCTCAGAAATTCCAAGAGTTATTGTTGAAAAGCCTCTCTATCCTCAACGTGTGACTGTGTTGTGCGGTTTATGGTCCGGCGGAGTCATTGGACCTTACTTTTTCGAAAACGAAATTGGAGCAACAGTTACGGTGAATGGATTGCGCTATCGAGAGATGATTAACGATTTTTATGGTATTGATCTGGACAACGTTTATTTTCAACAAGACGGCGCTACGTGCCCCACAAGCAACGAAACCATTGATCTTTTAGCAAAATAACACCTCTTATTGGAAAACCCTGTATAAACCAAACCGCACCATAGATACAAATTGTCGTAATATCTTAATGATAGCATCACCTACCCGACTTAGTCCTCGTCAAAACTTTTATTTTGTATCACAAAATAAATAAAAAATACGATTTTTCGCAATGTTTCTTTAAATTAAATATATTTTTTTCCTGTTACGATTTTACTTAGTCCGAAAAGGAAATAATGATTTTTCAAACGCTGATACTGCAAACTTTCGCTGCTGCATTTGAATTTCTTCACTTGTTTGAGTTTATAGCTTTAGCGGAGTGTCAACGAACTAAACGCTGGTATTACGTTTTAAACGTTGTATGATTACCATCGCTTTAGTGTACTTAAGGCAAACATAAATACAAAGGCAGATACCAAAATATTGAGCCACTCAAATTTTGTTACGTAAATTATTCATTATTATCTGTCACAAATATGAATAAAATTGGAATAAAAACAAAAAAAAAACAACAAAACTATGACGGGTTTAGATATTGCCGACATTAGTACTGAAGGAGTAACATAACTGTAGCGCTTAAAAAACAACAAATTTTGACAATGTATTATGCGAATGTAGACAAAGATGTTCCTTTGGAACATTTCTTAAGTATAAATAAAATATTTTCTCATCACTCTGATGGCAAGTGGCGGCGTTAAAAGCATTATTCGCAGATAAATGGGCCCATAATGCCACAATCATTAACTCCAAGCCAAAATTTCACTCTTTCTTAATGCGTTGGATTCTCGACAACCACCGGGTGACTCAGTATTTGTACTAACATAGATATCGAAAACTTCGCATGCACTAAATTCGCTTTGTACTTTGTATAACTTTACTAAATTTGCAAACAGTTTTCAAGCATTAATTGATATATTTTGAACCATGGAGATATGATACTAAGCTTATGTGACTCTTTGAAGATATTTGGAATGCAAAATCTTTTTAAAGTTTTCACAAATAAATCAGAAGGTTTTCCGGCTCATGAGAATGAAATTTTAGTCTGATCACATTAAGATTACCTCTGTATTTTATTATTAACAGCAAGTCACATATTGCACTCGTACCAATAGTACCAAACAGTACATCATCGATTTTATATTGAAATTTTTTTTTACAAAAAACAACTGAATCCCGTAATATCAAGGATTTTCCAAAATAACAGATGTTATTGGTGAATGGATTGCGTTATGGAGAGATGATTAACGATTTTTTATAGCCGGAATTAGATGGTATTGATCAGGACGTTTATTTTCAACAAGACGGCGCTACGTGCCACACAAGCAACGAAACTATTGATCTTTTATGGGAAAAGTTTCCACACCGTGTTATCTCTCGAAGAGGTGATCACAATTGGCCACCGAGATCTTGTGATTTAACACCTTGTGACTTTTTTCTTTGGGGCCACGTGAAAGAGAAGGTCCATGTCAACAGCCCAGGGTCAATTCAAGACCTCAAAGATGGGATTCGTAAGGCTATCGAGGACATAGGGCAGCCACTTTGCAATTCGGTTATGGAAAATTTCATGAAAAGGATATTGTCCTGTAAGCGTGGTCGTGGAGTTCATTTGCCTGATGTAATTTTCCACTATTAACGGTATACCAATTTTTTGGCCCCCTGTCCCCACTTGATCATTCTTATACTAAAGAATGTATTCACTTTTCTCTCTATTACATTTCTTTCGAAGTTCTTGCTTCACCAAACTTTAAACTTCAAACAACAAAAATGCTAAGCAACTTTCTTGCGGCGTAAGGTTGCCTGCAAATTACCGCAGCGGCAATATGTACCGATATGGCTCAATAAAAATGTCTAACGCAAAAAAACAGAAATTTGTATGTCACCCATATATAAGTACATATGCAGCTATGTTCACAACAACAGTAGCGCGACATATTGCGAAGTTTAGCTATTATTTATTTCATACATAATTTTTTTATAAAAATATTGTTTATTCTACAACAAAAACAATATAACTGTAGACAATACTTTCAAAAAAATTCCTAATATGCGGTTGAATGTTTTTTGCTGGCGGTCCAGAGCATAAAAAATTTCCGTACAAAAAAATTTCGAGCATTCGTTATATGTAAGAAAATGCATAACACCATAAGCAAAACGAAATTATTTGAAAACAACGAAAATTTCAAGCCTCTTTATACTGGCACTCCATTGGTTCTAAAATCTAAAATTCTTATTAAAAAGTTGAAAGTTTCAAAATAATTTTATGCAGTTTTTTAGATTTTGTACAAAATTTTCTACTTCAATTAATATTACTTTCGCTATATTACAAACATGCAAATTTAAATAAATAGCCAAAATGTTGGAATATATCGCGCTCTTGTTGTTATGAACACTGTTATAAGTGGATGAAATGCGGTAAGATTCAAAACTCTGGCTATATTTCTTGAATGTATGAAAAACTTCACTTTTACACTATAATGCAATGGCATGGTTTCCAGGTGACAATTTTGAGCTTATTACCGCATTCTCGCAATATAACTAAACATTCTGCGTGTCAATTTTTCAAAATAATTTACACTGTTCAGTGAAAACTGCATAGGGTAATTTCAGTTGTAACTATCTATTTATAAATATTTTCGATGAACGAATTTTTACTAATATTCCTTGGCGATAGTCTAATTTAAATTATGTGCATGTGCTACAAAAACAATAACAATAACAACATTTTTCTATTTAATTAGTCACCACGCAGCTAACGAGACCAGTGCTCGAAGCAAATTAAAAATATGATATGCTCTTAATAATAACTCTTGCTTCCAAACACTTGTTAATGCTCAAAATCCACTTGATTACATACAAATGTACAGGTATGCAGTACATACAACATACTACATATATGTATATCTGACAAGCCGGCATTTGTACGAGTATTATTTGCTTCAGTGGCCAAAGTGACCGCGGTCGCCTCAAAGTGAACAACATTCTCAATTTATTAGCGAGCACGTAATAAATAAAAGGCAAAACAAAACACTGATCACTACTCAACATTTCATTTTTTCAACATATGCACATAAATACATACATACAATGGGTGATTTCAATTTTATTGTACAATATGTATACAAATATTTTAATAATGCAAAAATTGCATCAGCGAGGGTGTGGTGCCACAAATACCAGTAGAGGCGAACTAAACAAATTAGAGTTAGAAAAGTGGCGAAATAAATGTGAGTTGCAGAAAGTTAAAGCAGTTTGTGGGTGAACACTCAAGCATGAACATAGGCATGTTGGCTATCAATTAAAAATCGGTGTGCGATCAAAATTCAAATACCGATTAAGACAGCACAACCACAACGTACGAGTATCGTACCATCAGGTAATGGAAAATGGATGTCAAATGAATTGAACGGAAAACGGACTGCAAAGAGCGATTTTTAATTACTTTTTCATTGCTTTTTTCAATAACAGATGCATATTTTCAAAATATAAAGCAATAATTGCTCGCTTGCGTTAGCTAATTCAAGCCGGCCTTGTCCACTTTACTCAATCTTTCATATGTATTAATAATATTGATATATTTATGTATACTATGCGGTAAATAAACGCGTCATTAATTTATTATCAAATTTCCCATACAATATACCCAGTTTTAATTTTTGAAAAATAGCACATCCCTGTTGAAGAGTAAGTAACTTGTGTATTTTGTAATGATTTTAATTATAATTAACCCTTTAATAATATTATTAGCTTTTAGTGTTTTTGGTGAAACTCGATTTTTCGTTATATTCAACACAACCCGGATATAATCAGTATTAAACTTTTCTGCAGTCGAAATAATACTTTATATATAAATAAGTTTAGTCTGTATATATGTATACCAGGTGTATTTTTAGCAGCATGAGAACTAGCAATAGTTCGGCAAACTGTGTTGACATTTCTGTTCACTAAGGTTTGGCAAGTGATTATGAATCGTTTAACACCGGTACTACGCTTCATTATAGTGAAAATTTAATTTGAAAAAAACCAAACCTGTTCGAAAAGTGCATAGAGCACTGGCGTATGGCCTGTCCTCGGCCATTTCTTTCGAAATGAGAAAAGAGTTGCCGTTACAGTTACCGGCGTGCGCTATCGAGCGATGCTGACTGAATTTTCCTTTCCAAAAATTAATTGCCTTTACTACTGTGGGCAAAAAGTAAGGTGAATTTATTTGTTAAACTTCGCAGGATTAAAATTTAGCTCTAGTTATTTTTTTCATGAGTTGGCAGCACTGTTAATAACATCTGGGCCAACTTTCATGTGAATGTCATTATCAGTAATATATTTACGCTTGTGTTTACTAAACGATCAAGAGTGCATTTTTCGATTTTTACAATGTCTGATTTGATTGAGCAGAGAAGTGCCATCAAATTTTGTTTGCGGAATGAAATTTCGGCTGCGGAAACGTTGAGCATGTTGCAGAAGGCATTTGGTGATTCGACCATGTCGCAGAAAAATGTTTATAAGTGGTACAAAGACTTCAAAGGGGGTCGAGAACGTCAACAGATGACCAACACGTCAATAAAGTGAAGGAGTTAGTGCTCAAAAATCGTCGGTTGACTGTTAAAGACCTTACTGATATGATCGGAATATCAGAAGAATCTGTGAAAACCATTTTAAAAGACCATTTGGGCCTACGAAAAGTCAAATCTCGTTTGGTACAGAAAACTCTCAATTTCTTGGAAAAAAGTCGTCGCGTTGATGTGTGTGAAACAATGCTTTCAGACTATCAGGACAAGCTCAAATGCATCATTACGGGAGATGAGACTTGGATTTATGCTTACGACCCTGAAACAACCGACCAATCAAGCGAATATCATGCTAAAGGCGAGGCCAGACCGAAAAGAGCACGTCAAAGTCGTTCAAAAATAAAGGTCATGATGACAGTTTTTTTCGATTTTCGTGGTGTGGTGCACTATGAATTCCTTCCACCTGGCCAAACTGTTAATAAGGAATATTATTTGAGCGTTATGCGTCGTTTACGTGAAGCAATTCGTCTAAAAAGACCAGAATTATGGGCCAACAACTCTTGGTTTTTACATCACGATAATGCACCGTCTCACACTGCACTCGTTCTTTGTGAGCATTTCGCCAAAAATTCCTCGCATATCGTTCCGCAACCACCGTATTCGCCTGATTTGACTCCGTGTGACTTCTGGCTATTCCCAAAACTCAAGAGACCACTCCGAGGAACGCGTTTCGAGTCGATTGAGGAGATAAAAGCTGAATCGAAGAAGGTGCTGATGGCTATACCGGAATGGACTATTTGGCATGTTTCGGGGATCCGAAAAATCGTTGGCATAAGTGTATTTCATCGAGAGGGGATTATTTTGAAGGGGATGAAATTGATTTACAAGAATGAATAAAGATTTTTCATTTTACAACCAAATTCACCATACCTTTTGTCCACAGTAGTACATTGTCGAGATTTGGTTCCAACAAGACGGTGCAACTTACCACACAGCCCGCTTGACAACTGCTTTATTGCAATATTCAAGCCACCGTGAATGCCATACGCCCAAAATTGGTTTGATCGAATGCATCGTATAACTCGTTGGTATATTTATTGGTAATATCATATTAAAAAAACAAATTTAATGAAATTATCTACCATATTTTAATAAAAAAATGCATTCTAGCAACATTTAAGTTTTATATTGACATTTTAAATTTTGAAGTTCATAAAAATATACCCGATATATGTAGAAAAATCTGTCTTAGACAATTTTAAATGATGAAATGCAAAATTGGGAGAATTCCGTCTGGTTGGTGTGGAAGGATTTTATGCAAATCCTGCTAAAACAAGTATTGGTTAGATGACTGTGTTCAGTTATATGCCAAATGTAATTAATACTTCTTATTAAAACAACTTTGTGCTTTGTGTGTTTTTAGTGCTCTATTCCCCAACTACGTCGATATTTCTGTTCCTGTGAGCGCCGCATAAAATACGATCTGTTTGTTGGCAAGCTGTTATTATATGTATGTATGTATTAAGTGGATTAATGACGCACGTAAGCCATTTTTTGTAATGGCTTATACGTACATACATACATACGCGATTACTTATGTACATGCATACATACATAAATATACTCATGTGCACCAACTGCCACGGACGTGCTTCGCTAGCCTAAATGCCTGCATTTTAGCGGCATTTGCATAGATATTTTAATTTTTTTGGTTTTTGTTTTTGTTGTTTTGACTAATAAGTTTCGAAGTGGCCAGAATTTTCAGCGGAAAATAACACAAAGAATTTGTAGCGACTGAAAAATTTCAAATATTTAATTTACATGGAAATTGTAAATGCAAAAAATCCAACCTACTCTTAGCAATCGCCAATTTATATAGCATTGCAAAGAAATTTATTACCTTACCATAACGCAACAACAATGTATAACAGCAGTTATAGTCGAAAGACAAAAAAAGCAGAAACTTGTAAAAAATCAAAGACGACACCAACTAGAATTGATTAATGCGCCAATAAATGATGCATAAAATGCCATTGTGGGCAAGCTATGCGTCAGAGCGCGCCAGCAAACCGCTACAACAAGATTAACACAACCAGCTGTGGCTATGCAATAAATACAGCAGCTAAAGTAGGCAGCGGTAATGGTTTTGTCTGCGGGTGTGGATGGCGGCACCTACCATTGCTGACTGACTGGCTGGCATTTTTGTTTTTGTCTTTTAGCGTTATTTTAATACCTTTTATTTATACATTGCTTTTTTAATTTTTGTGCTTTTGGCATTCAATTAAGCATCAGCAAATGCAGTTCGACGGTGTGGGGAAGTGTAGTTGCATGTTGTCGCAAGCGATGCGCTGCATTTTAATTGCCGCATTTACTGCTATTTGCCGCCAACAATTGCGCACGCACACTCACTCACACACACACACACATCTCCACCTGCATGTAAGCTTGTTGTGCGGTTGCCAAGTATAAAGTTAAAACTGTATTTTTTAGAACCGTTCGACGAAGAAAAAAATTCAATAATGAATTGGCAATTTTGCTATTTGCTGATGCAACAAATTTTAGCCACAGGCATTTTTCGTACAAAACAGTTTTTATTGCAATTTAAATGTTCACTTTATTTCAAGCTTTATTTTCAATGTCGTTTTGTTTCGTTTCATTTTTTTCGGTTTTTTTCTGTTTTCTTTGTTTGCCAATGAAACACTTGCTTACACTTGCGACCCGTCCAACAATCCAACAACCAGCAAATCAGTGCATACTTTTTTGTTGCTTTGCAGTTAATTATGAGCAAAAACAAATGAAAAAGGGTCTTACATCCTGTAATTTTGTGTCATTTTACTATGCCGTATATGATTTTTGGCATAAATCATTAACACAAATACATATGAATTATTATTTGATTTGCGTCAGGCCACTTTTTTCGTTTATAATTTTTTTGCGCATATTTTGCTTTTTTCCAGCCCTTTTCTACTTTATGATCAGCATTAAAATGAAATTAGCCCCGCTATTTAAAAACAAGCGTAAAACAAAAGGTTAATCATTAACTGAAAGTGTTGAAGTCAATTTCAACACTTTTCAAATTACTTGGAGTATCCGCACTAAATACATTAAATAAGTAGCGTATCATCTCACACATATGCTACGAAAATCTCAGCGCATTGATGTTAATCGCAGCATTGCATACTAAGTATAAAGTGAGTACATGGTACACTGAGAGAAAAGCAGCATAAAATTTAGTTGCTAAAAATTATGATTGACGTTAAATTAAGATAAGGGCTGAAATCTTATATTTATTTTATATACAGGGTGCGCCACCTTTTATGTCGGTATGAAAACATTGAATAACTTTGAAAAAAACAACTGATTTGATTTTATTTGGTTTTATTATTTACAATTTATTAAAACTGTTTTTTGAATACAATATCAATCAAGTGGCAATCACCTTTATTAGCAATCACAACAAACTGCGACGATCTTTTTTCTGCGTTTGTCATCATGATTTCGGCATGAATCTTTGCCTTAAGCTGGTCAATAGTCTGCGGCTTGTTGGCGTAAACCTTACTTTTCTGATAACCCCACAAAAAGAAGTCCGGCAATCTGGGGACCCAGTCGAGGCGGCACTTTTTGACACTAGACGTCCCGGAAATTTTCGTTGCAGAGATTCAATTGTTGCATTCGCAGTGTGGCATGGCGCACCGTCTTGTTGAAACCAGTAACCATCCTAACCTTTATCACGCATTTGCGGGCAGACATAATGAGCCAACATCCATCGATATCGGTTTCCATCGACCGTTTCGTTTTCTCGGTAAAAATATGGCCCAAACAGTTGCTTTCCGGTCATGCAATGGCGTTTCATGGATTTCGTTTGGACTTTCAGTTCCCCAAATGCGGTGATTTTGTTTATTCACGCTGCCAGAGTGGTTAAAGTGTGCCATTAAAATTTGCGTTAACCATTCGACGACTGTTTGCCGTATTCCGAACGACATGAATGGTTTCACTGACGCCAAAATGCTCAGCGCGACGACGATACGACACTGTTGGCTCTTGGGCAACGCTCTCCCTCACTGCTTCAACAAGTTCATTAGAACGTCTTGGTCGTTGATGAACGGCATTTTGACGATCTCCTACTGTCCCGTGCTCAAAAAACCTCGACAGCAAACGACGAATAGTATTGACAGACGGTGCCTGTTTGCCGCGATACTTTTTGCGATATGCGCGTTGAGTTAGAACAACAGAACATCTATTTTCGATGTATAGTGTCACTATTTCAGCGTGTTGTAAGCGATCCATGGTTCTGAATTGACATATCGAAAACACGTATGGCGAAGTCAATCGGTTAGTAAATGACAAAGTTATGCAGCCTTTACATACCGACATATGTAAATGATGGCGCATCCTGTATGTTTCATATTTTTATTTTGTCGGTCGATATGTCAAATTCAGTCAATGCCTGATTGACCGATCACACTAATGAAACAGCTTAAAATTGGATGCTTTATTTAAATCCGGCCGTGTGACCAACTAAGTGACTATAACATTTATAGTTTGACAGATCAAACCCAAAAATTTTCTACAAAAATTTAAAGCGTTTGCCAACAAAAAACAAAAAAAATGTGTACCCAAATATAAAAAGCATCGCTGGAATACGACCTAAAAATAAGAGGCACGACAAAGCAACCAGAGAACGACTGAACTCATGCTTTGCGTTCGACCACTTGCGGTCACAAAATTTTTTTCGTTTTGGCTAGGGCCAAATGTGTGTAAAAACATCATTTGCTCCTTCCTCAATTATTCAGTGCCGCAAGCCAGCTTTATGCCGGTAAACGGCACACTTTTAAAAATAATTTTTTGATATTTTTGCAAACACAAGTACATAGTTTCAACTGTAATTAATGTGAATACCTTATGTCTCTTCCCTTTCTTGTTCCTGAGAACACTGGATTTTTAAAAAAGCATTGTTTGTTTATTATTTGGTCCCTTTAAAGGGTTAGGGTAGTCAGAGATAATTTTATTTGTTTGATATATATTTCATGAAAGATATCTTCAATTTCGATTGTGCATCAGACGTTAATAAGTCAACAACACTAAGAGGCACCATCATCGATTTGCCTTTTTCAAGACACCTTACACTCGAAACACTCTCTTTCATTTCCTATTTTTCCTATCATCGTCTTATTCTCAACAGAGAATTGGTTCATTACCATGCACACAGGAAAAAGGCATATGCAAATACAAGTATGTGAATTTATATACCTACAAGACAGCTGACAATCATATTAGCACTCATATTATCATCATCGCTATCATCATCCAACTACACAATTTTGTTCTAGCCATGGGAAAGTTCTGATAGTTTCCCTTGTCGGTGTGATATTCTATCTCTCTTTTACCAATAGCAATTTCTTATAACTGAAAAATATATCTGCCCTGCTCTAAAGGCACACTAAACGCCTCATTGTTGTCATCACAAACTCATCAGCACAAATGGCCTAAACTCCTCATTCGAAATTACACGACGAAAACGAAATTACATTTATATTATTATATTCATTTATTGTTTACAAACTAGTTATTATAAAATTTTATATTATATATTTAAAGATTTTACATATTTACACATTTCAAGATTTTACATATTTAAAGATTTTACATATTTACAAATTTGCACATTTCAAGATTTTACATATTTAAAGATTTTACATATTTACACATTTACACATTTCAAGATTTTACATATTTACACATTTACACATTTGAAGTTTTTCTGTTAATACATTTTTTTTGATTAGACCTATTGTGGCTTAAACGAACATACTTCCTAATAGCGCCTTGTACATCTTCTTTTGTTTTTTCTGAAAAGAGGTCTAATAAATGAAATAATTGTTAGCAACTCGTAGGTATTCTTCTTTTTGCTATGTACTTACCAAATATAAGTTCAACCGCCTTAAGTCTAAGAAGTGGTATCTTTCCTGCTCTTCCTTCTAAGTTGAAGCTGTACATGGCGTCATCTGTGAAAAGATAACGCATAACCCCGTCAACCGTCCCTTTCGTGCCTTTTGATCTTGCCAGAAGCCCAATCTACATATGGAAGAAAAAATGTTATTTTCAAATTATACTAGCGTTCATTTTATTATGTTACCATTGCGTCGGCGTAAGCTTTATTTATCAGCTTGGCTTCAACAGCCTGCACTTGCTCCACCGATAATACGGGAAACATGGCAGCAAGTTCCATGGATTCCTCGCTTTCCGCGTCCCCGGTGATGCGACTGACAGACTGTTGAACCCTAGCTGTCAGCACTTTGCATTCGCGCAACAGCTTACTTTGAGCTTGCACCTCACCACGTTCCGGCATCTGAAAAGGGAAATTTCGATGTTACAAACGAAATATATAGTACATATGGTGAAAGTCTGTTATTACCTTATCGAAAATGGCACTTTGTATGTCAGCTACTTGGCCAGCAACGCCCAGTTGACGGGTCTCGACGCTATCCAGTTTCGCCAATATTTGGTCCTGGCATATCTGGATAGCGCTTAACTCAGCTATTATTGCCGCGTGTCTGCCTTTAGATGACGACAACTTTTTGGGAAGAGCAGGCTTTTTTGGTGCAGAGCGCTCGTCATGGGGACATTCCACCCCAAATTGAAGCCTTCGAATTTGTATTTCTGAAATACCGTCATTTTCTTGCCACTGACTTATTTCCACTTCTGAACATATTTCGTCGAATATATTCTGATCCGACTCCATTTAATATTATCTTGAAAAATCGTTAAAAAGATGATGTAGTATGGGTAAAAGTAAATATTTTCCTTCAAAAGGAATACAAAAATATTTATAACTAATGTCTTCTATATTTACATCTACTTCTATTTCATTTAATACACTACTTAATAAAATGCCGAGACCAGTTGAGGAGTGCAACGGTTCTTCAAAATAGTTATCAGAGTTCGCTAAACGGAAAGCTTTAAAGACATTTGTTTGTAATTTTTTGCCTATAACTTTAACAGGTCCTATTTTGTTGCAAAAACAAAAACTATCTTTCTCTTTGTTAAAATCTATATTAAACTCGCCTATCTTGGAACTTTTGTTGGGATCTGCATGTACGGTTTGGCGTTCAAGTGTCCTAAAATTGGAACTTCGCACTTTGTTCTTGTTTTTGTTGTAGCAGCATAAGCATTCTCCATACATATGTATACGGAGAATACTGCTGAAGTCCATGGCCGGATATAAATCCGGTAACGTAGAACGTTAAAAATTCTTTTTTTTCCAAAATGCTTATAAAGCCACGATAAAATAACATTTGGTTAGAATTTAAATATACATACCTGATTTCCACTCGATTTTTTTCACAATACACTTTTCACAATCACAAAAAACACAACCGCACGAGGAATAATTATGAATAACTAGATGCGCTTTTTGAAAGCGCGGCTAGAAATTCCTTTCAATACTTCTTAGTATTGCCAATTCCTGGGAACAACTAATAGTCGGAATGGCGTGCTGCCAGAAATAGAGCACAAAAAATAATTGACGAAAACAGTTCGTTTTTACGTTGAAGGAAAAATTTCGCGATTTAAATGTAATACATATAATACATTGTTTAAAATATTATATAATATGTTTTTTTGGGTTATAATATAATTTTTATTAGACCACTGTCAAATTCAATCACACTTTCCTGAATACATTTTGAATACATGTAATCTATTGAAAGCTGAGTGTTGGTTTTTGTATGTAAATATGTATGTTTTTTTAATTTTTTGCTTATTTATGTATTTTATACTCAGTGTGCTTATTTTGTTTATACTTATATGTATCTACATCAATGAAAATTAGGAAACTGTAAATTCCCAATTTTTGTTTTAAAAAATACCCAATCAATATTTCTCCCGCTGTGGCATTACTGACGAATAGTATAAAAAAGGAGCATTTCAACAGCGCTTTCACGAGAAAAAGAGTTTCACATTTAGTTATCTCTTTTGCTCTTTCGACAATTTTCAATTTGTCAATGCGCATGTATTAGAGACTAATAAAATATTTGTCAATGTGTTGGAATTTTTGGCGAAAGTACTCAGCACTGTCTTGTAGGGTACAAATGCGCATATACATACATATACATACATATAGGTATATGCTCACTCAAGTAGGACAGAGCCAGATGTCGAACGTTGCCGAACGCGGGGGCCGATTGTGCTCTTTGTCGTTCGTTCCGCGCTCTCGCTTGCAGTTCAAGCACATCAGCTTACATTTGCTTGTGTACGGAATAGATTCGTATATTTGATATGTCCATATGACTTGTATGCATCTTTACATATAGATTTGTTCTTTTTGAAAATTGCGCGAAATTGTATATGTATATGCAGTTCATTCAAGGTAACGGCAATGAGCAAGGTAACGACAAATGAGCAAGGTAACGACAAATGAGCAAGGTAACAACACATTTTTTCGTGCGTGCAGCCGGCTAAATCGAATTATAAGACGTTATCACGTCAAAAATTAATAATTGTATAAGTTATCTCTGTTTGTGTGGAGCCAGTTTGTCCAAAAGTCTCTTGCGATGATCATCACAAGTCCTTCGAGATTCAACTAAAATCAATCGGACAAGAGAAATTAGTTTCACTAATAGATAATCTTGTGCCTGATCGAAGCTTTTTTTGATTAACAATATGGTAGCCTCAGGAAATATTTTTCAGATGTAAGCAAAAAAACCGACAATTAATTGTTTAAAAAAAATCGACATTTTTGAAAAAACAAAAAATCTACCGATCAGGCACTAGTTTTTTATGTTTTTCAAAAGCAGTATAAATTTTATTGAAATCTACCAGTCGATTTTTAAGTTACAGTGATCACCAGTTTAAAAAACCTAGTTTTGAATTTAATTTAATTTCTTACACTGTGTCATCTATTCCTGGGCCATAAAATAGTTCTTTAGCCGTCATAGCAACTTCCAAAATATCGATTTGGTGCTGCCTACGTATCATTCTACCTTCTCGAGTGTTATCGTGAGCGCGCTTATCTGCCACTTTCACAACACTTTCTGCCGGTTGCTTGCAGCTGCTGCTAGCTACTTGCTCTTGAACATTCCGACCGCTCATTGTTAATTGTTGAATAACTCGAAAAGTATTTGTCGGATTCCCTTCGAATTTTTACTCAATATTTTTAAGATATTATACTTTAAGAAAATGTAAAGAAATAAAAATTAAATTTTTTGAAAATTCTGACTACCCCTAACCCCTTCTATGTTCGGTAGTTTCTTACAAGCAATCATATTCATTTCTTTTAGAAAGTAGCGCAAAATAGCTCCCCCTATCGTAAGATTTATTCAATCATAATTGACACTTCTAAACTAGATAGTTGCAGTATACAAAGCAACAAACAATAGAGCACCTAAAGGGCTCTTCACTCCAAATAATTTTTTTTTATTTAGTAAAAAATTTATTCAAAAACAATAGCTTGTGTGTTGTCATTCGATAAAAGATTTGTTTGAACCGACTATCATCTCTAGTGAAAATTGTATTGCCTCTTCTACTGCCGAAGGTGATTATGCTTCATATGCTAAATAGTTTTAAAGTTGGAGCAATTAACCTTTTATTATAAACGGTTTGGTAATACGGAACCAAAGCAGCCGGAAGTCGAGGCACTCGTATAGTGCGAACTACTGGAAAGAAATAAGAGAGTTATTCAAAAGATTTTATTTTTCAAAGTATGGCGACAGCATCGGGGCAGAAATCTAATTGTAAACGTCACAACCGGAAAATGGTCTTATTTTCTAGATTTAAACAAAGCATATCTGGTAAATAGATAGCTTCCAAGTGTCCCGCGACATCGCGGCAGGAATCTATGCTAAATAGTCAAAACGGCTCCTACTGGCAGAGCGAAGCAAGATAACTCAGCCTGTCTAACTAAATTCAAAGTAATGAAGCGACATACATTATACCTTAGAAAAGAGCAGTTAAGGGGTTTAATGTTCTGCTATTGGAAGGCCAACACCTTACCATACCTTATCACACATAATATAAGGCATACAAGGCAGGATAATGAAACACATAATTAGTGTAGATTTAGGCGTATGTAAGCTACAACTCTGTTCCAAATAATAGCAGTCGCATATAATGAAATCTCTACCCAAGAAAAAATATCTGAAAACGAGATTTCAGCTACGATTTTTATTTTGATCTCTTTGCTTTTTATTATAAATTTATGAGAAAAACAGTTATAAACGAAAATTACAGTACCCCATTTTTACAAAAAAATAATAAGTGAAAAGAAATATTTAGTTTATGATGTAAAATAGGAGTAGTCAGCGCATTACTTCAAAAATAAAAAAATAATTATAAAAATTTATTCATTATATAACGTAAAATAAAACTAAAATTACTCTTCATCTCTCGACGTGAATGGCCTTCCACGCATTTCTCACAGTCTCTCCGAGCGTTTTGATATTTGTGGAATTATCTATGCCAACAGATTCATTGACATCAGTGGAATTACAATGGAATTGAGGAGAGGTTTCTGAAACAAACAAGTCATGACCTCATCCCCGGTAGAAACGCAACAATTACTTGCCAACTTGCTGGTCAACCCTTGGAGAAGAAGAAAAATATAGTGAACCAGTAGCGTTGTTTGAGAAGCAGCCTCATTTATTGGTTTTGGCACCTTTGTGCTTTAATGCCCCCCTGCTGACTTATTTAGTGTTAAAACAAGCACTCTTTGGCTCTCGTACAAATTTTCTGCCAGAACTGACCAATGTAGGTGCTTCTTAGTAAATTTATTATGGCCTGCACATGTCTTGGCTGTAGTAATGTTGCCTTTCTTGCCGTAAAGTTTAGATACAATGCGCTTCATTCTGGTTGTCGACGAACTCACATTAATATTAAGCTCATATTTCAAAATTTTGGCAACATAACAGGGGTTTCCATGCATTAAACCCAATACTTTTCTCAGCTCCGGCCTCGAAAGAGCTTCTTTGCGACCTCTTGTTTTGCTTTCTGGTGTCCAAAAAAACCTATATAGACATAAAAATGTTACAAAAAATCACCACCTTTACTGAAGTTAATCCAATTGATTTGACTACTTCGATTGCACGACTACTTTGGAGCAGAGTAAAAAAGAAGTGCCTAACGCAGAAATTAACGGCATATTTGGAACATGGCAACCAGATGAGAAACTGATATAAAGGGTAGTTTTTAGCAGATTGAAAACTTATAATGCTAATACAAAATAGAAATAATCAAGTTGAAAATTTCATCGGATTTATTTTTTGAATGTGATATCCGTCATATATCCGCCGGCTTTGAGTAACATGGTCCATTCGATTAGTCCAATTTTTGACAATTTTGTCCAATAAGCCTGAACAATAAATTTATATGAGCCCAATCAGTAAAAATGCTTCACAAACGATGGTCTTCGATTCTTCCACGAGCTGTATTTAATAGGCACGTAACCCAAGATCCTTACATAAAATGTTCCCCATAGTCAAAGGATAAAAGCCAACAAGTTGAGGCTGACAACGAATCAACAGTTCGGCGTTTTCTTCAACACTTCGCTCTACGAATTGGGTGGGTTTTTTCAAACCAAATTCCCACAATTTGAAACCATTTTTCTGGCGTTAAGCGATTCGTGATGGTTTGCCAAGCCTTACTGAACAGAAATGTAAACACAATTTGCCATTATCAGCTGTTAAACCACAGTTGTCGATATCGATAGTTTTCATTCAGCTAATAAAACACTCGATGCATGCAGTGGTGCGGTATTTAAGAGCTGTTATTTTAATTAAAGTTATAAAATTTTATATTTTTGTTATAAGCCACTATTATTGTGTGGAAACTAACACAATGCAGAAAATCCAAGACGATGAATTTCAATTTTTAGAATATAAAATTCGTTTACCGAAATAATTAAACTCGCGAGCAATTTCAAATGAGGCTCATTGTGGCTTAAATGCTTCGTATAAATTCTGCTCACCACAATAGTATAATTTACTTCCTCATATGCAGGCGCATAGTATCTTACACATTTATGTATGTCCATATCTACAAATATACATTAGTGTTGCATATATATAGGGTTTTTCAGTAAGAGCGCTTCAACTTTTGAACTTTTTTGAATAAAACACAAACGGTTTGACTTTTTTAACTAATTTTTTTTTTATTATCGAGTTTGAACATATACATTTAAGTATGAAATTCGATTTCTTTTGCATGACCACCGCGTGCACGTTTTACGAAGTCCAATCGTTGAACCCAATTTTCGACCACTCTTTTGCATAAATCGGCCGAAATTCCAGAAATTTCGCGTTCAATATTGGCTCTGAGCTCACAAATCGTCGCCGGCTTGTTACTGTAGACCAATGACTTCACATAATCCCAAAACGGGACGGCTTGTTAAATGGACCGTAAAATGGCCGTAATGCTCTTAAAGTAGCAGCAACAGAACGATTATTTTCATAAAAAATTTCCACGATTTGCAATCGTTGCTCAAGTGTGTAGCGTTCCATGATGAAATGTATACTAATGAAGTTTACAAATGACAAGCGAAAAATAAAAAATATTGCGTCGTTCGCTCTCCCTATCGGAAAAAAGTTGAAGCGCACCTATTGAATAACCCTATACATGTATTTCTTGTATACAAGCCAAATGAGATAAAACCTTAAACTCAAGATGTTGCAAGACGAACAAATATAACAGCCCTATAACCCACAACAAATTCATACCTGTTTTGAACCAGACAAACATTCAAATACATTTTTCATATCCCTTCAACTTTTATGTTACTAGTTATGTTTATGGATTTGTGTAAATAGCAACCAATACCAGTCATTATAAGCACAAACAAAGCGATAATCGATGCTCATGGCGTTCGTTTGTAATTTACATGTTTGTAATATGCAGACGCGCAGACACCGATCGACGAACGAAAACGTTCATAATTTAAAAATCATTTCGCTTTTCGATGCCCCAGTTTCGAATAGACTATGTGTGCGCGCGTGTGTGTGTGTGTGTGTGGTATGTAACATCATAACTGCGATCGTAACTACGCATGCTAATATGCAAGCAGTCAAATTACTAGCTGATATCCATACATACATACGAACAGCTCAGCGCGCTGACGGATTGATCAGTTAGTTGACTTTCAGCCGATTTGTTGGCTGTTTGCCCAGCTATTGCACTCATCCACTTTTCAACTAATGCTACTTGGCAAATGTACACATGTACATACATACACATACAGTACACACATGCAGAATTTCATACATGTAGTTGCATGCATACATATATACATACATGTGAGAGGTGGTGGTATGCAAGTTTATGTGCTGGCATGCAGATCAGCGTCAGATTAAGCAGCTCTGACAGCAGCACCAGCGGCAGCAACAAGTCAACAACCTCAGCGTAGTCTTGCTAAAGGTTTGCCTTCGGTATTTCTTTTTCTGTTTTTTTTTTTTTTGCTTTGCTTTTGTTTTTTTCGCTGCTCATTGCTGCATCTACTCGCGGCGCCTATACGGTTCCGGCAATTTTCGCTCATCAAATGTTACAGTTGCTGCTGGTAAGTCTCTGCTATCTTTGAAGCAGATAGCTTGGTAACGTTTGCGTCATCGCTGATGCTGAGCGCAAATGTGGTACATACGAGTACATTTGTGTCATGTTTGTTGCTATTGCTGCTGCTTGTTTTGCCTGTTGCTGCGTGTTTGATGCTCGCGTCAGCGAGCTGGCATTTTTCCGCTCCTTTGTAACCTTTTGCAGGTTTGTTATTTTCAAAGCGGTCGCCTTGCACATTGGTTTCGTTGACGTTAATCCCACAATAATGAGCTGAAATGTAGGTGCTTACATTGTTATATACGAGCAAAAGTATACATGTAAGTACGTACAAGTATATTACAAGTATTTGTTGGAGGAGCGTGGTATGCATAAATACATAAGTGCTTACGTGTCGCACATAGCTACGTACATATAGCTACGTATATGTAGATCGACAATCCTTACGCCGGTTAGAGGTCTGAACGATTCTTTTCTTTTTGATTTTGTGCCTATAGGAGACGTTACAAAATGCCTTATTATCATGCCACGCTAACACACTAAGGAAACTTAGGTGTAATTTCTTTAAAATGGAGAATGGAAGAAAGAAATGTGGCTCTTTGGCTATATATAATATATATATTAGGCCGGGTCGATTTGTGGGGAGGCAAAAAAATCGCCCATTGCTCTGTGAAAATCATATTCTAGGGATCAAAATAAGAAACTTTGCCGAAGGAACCATAGCTCTAAAACGAATTCTGATGCCCCCCAATTTGGGTCGAACTTTTTAGTTTCTTTTCTATAACTCACTTAAATTAATTTTTTCATTTACATATGTTCTGACTAAATAAATTTCTTAAGAGAAAAAATAGATAGTAGTATAAATAAATAATAAATATTATTATAAATAAATAAAAATAAAGAAAAAAACATAGCCATTTAGCTGATTTTTTCATGTAAAGGCCAAAATTTTTGTGATATTTTGAAATTGGGGGACATCAGAATTCTTTTTAGAGGTATGGTTCCTTCGGCAAAGTTTCTTATTTTGATCCCTAGAATACGATTTTCACAGAGCAATGAGCGATTTTTAAATCGACCCGCCCTAATATATATATATACATATGTATACATATAATTGGCGCGTACACTCTTTTCGGGTGTTCCACAAATGGACGGACGTACAGTTTTAAGCAGACTCCGCATGGCAGATATTTTTTATGATGAACTTTTTCATGGCAGATATAAACTCGGAGGTTTGCCATTGCCTACCGAGGAGCGACCGTTTTTAGAAAAAACTTTTTCTTCATTTTGGTGTTTCACCGAGATTCGAACCTACGTTTCCTCCGAATTCCCAATTGGAGTCACGCACCAACCGAATATTGATGCAGCATGCTTATCTGGAATTTTATTAGTCTGTGAGAACACGCACTATGAGCATTAACTTCAAGCAATATTTTATTCAAAACAAATGTGTATATTCTGTTGTACTTGTGCGGTTGGTACATACATAAGTACCTTCATTAGAAATTATGCTTCCTCCCTTAAACCGAGCATCTATGTAATAATAATAGGTCGCAGAAACGACAAGAATCTGTGGATGGTTCACATCCCAATCATCCGCAGTAGCCTGTGCGAATACCCGTAAGCATTCTCAGTTCATCTTTGGGGAAGGTTAGCCCTTCACTCCTAAGTTTCTCCTTGATGGTATGTCATCTCATAGCAAGGAAGGGCTTGGGTCCTATTAATAACGAACTCGCAGCTGTTCCTAGCTATACCCCCAAATTAGCAAGATTCAGTTTCTTGATTCACTCAATAACGAGTGAGGACTGAATCTCACAGGATGTCACCGTTTTAAGTGCCACCTGACTGTTGCTCAGAATGGCAATTCGTTCATTCCGGAAATAACAGATTATTAAAATTGAAAAATTAAAACAACATTAATCTACTTTTGCAAACTGTTAATAATATCAACTGTACTGGGTAGTTTTCACAAGATTAGCTGAAATCCATTTTTATGATATTGTCCAAGAAACCTCAAGCTAAAAAATGTGAAGAGTGTCGTCTGATCAGCTTAATGAACCATTCCCTTAAAATATTCCTAAAAATTGTTCATAATCACAAACAATCGACTCTCGTTAATTCAAACCTGCGATATTTCGAACCCCTCATTAATTCAAAGTTATCACGAGTTCCTTCCAAAATCTCTATATATTTCGAATTATGTCCATACATTTTTATGCACTCAATAATTCGAACAAAAAATCATTGCTACGACGCGGTAGTTCGAACTCATATGGTCAAATACTCGACAATACAAACTTGTTGGTAAGAGCTTTGAATTTTGGGACTCCCCTGAAAATATCTTTACTGTGCATGGTTGCGTGTTACACATAAAACATACAAAACTTAGCGGAAGTGATGGGTGGCTTACAAATGTCAAAAAGAGGAATGGAGTCGTGTTTAAAAATGAAAAGAGCAACGATGAAGGTGTAGACGATACATCAGAACCTTTGGCAGAGGTGGCAGTTAAGATAGCAAGAGCCTCTTTCGATAACTTACAAAGCTTTAGCCTACAAAACGAAACTGATGAAACAGCATATCGGGGCACTTTTTCTCTTTAACAAAATTATTGAAAAGTCTAAGCAGCAGCAAACTCGTATAAAAGAATTTCAAAGATTAATTAATTCACATTATGAATATGGAAAACATTAGCAGTTAAGTAAAAACACTTGATAATTCAAATTTTTATTTATTTTCTCTCAAAAATTTCGAACCATTTATTATAATGTTTCAAACACTCGATAGTTCGTAATATTTTAAGGGTCCCTCGAATTTCGAATTAACGAGAGTCGACTGTTTGTGCTAAATTCCAGAGAGGCATGCGACTCCCGAATGGGTTTTTAAAACGGATTGGGTACACGCGAAACTCTCCTATATGTTAATGCATTAATTCAAAGCTTCATTTCCAATGTTTATAGGAAAACTATAGTAATATATATATTACCTGTATACTATAGATTATGGAAAAGACTTCGACATTGAACAACGCGACAAGCTATTTAATATACTACAGTACACAAAATTTCTACTGGAACCAAACCACAGAAGTTAGAGTAAACAATAAAAATATAAAAGAAATCGAAACATTAAAAAATAATATTTATTCAGAAGCGATTTCTCAAAAAGCACTTTGTACCGCACACGGAGACGTAAAAGCGAATGGTGTGATTATTAATAATATCAGATATGCCACTTTTTGCAGACAATTGCAGGTCCGCAGGAAGATATATAAAGCCGATTAGATGAAACTGGCAAATATAGCAATAAATACGGCTGTAATATAAACGTGACCAAAACTAAATTCATAGCTTTATGCAATGTATGTAATGTAATTTAACTTTATCACTCCGAAATGAAGCCATTGAAAGAGTTTTCAAATTCATGTACCTTGGATGTTGAATTAATGAGCAATGGGACTGGTCCGAGGAAATTAAAACAAGAATAGAAATGGCAAGGCTGCCACTCTGCAGCCATTAAATTAACATGCAATTCAAAATTTGCTCAGATATATTGATATATCGATTTTTGCCTCAATATACAGACGTATGCTTAATATTCCATGAACTGACAACATTCCTAACAGTGAAGCTCTTTGCCAAATGAACCCAAACAGGTGGCTTCGATGGCGGTGAAACGAAGGAAAAAGGCTTATCTAGGGCATATTCTGTGAAAGGAAAAGTAAAAATTGTTACAAATTAGCCTGAAAGGGAAAATCGAAGGAAAAGGAGGAGGAAACAGTAATCAGGGCTGTTAAAGATTAGAGACTGTACGGGAATCGGCAATATCCGAGAGTTATGGAGTATGGCAAGAGGCAGAGAAGCTTTCAGCGAAATTACAATCATTATTTATTAACAACATATATTTATATACTTATATATATGTATATATACACTTTCGTACGATCGCTTACGTTCGAAAACGAAACATGCAAATAAAGAAGAAGAATGCACGATCGGAGCTTAAGGCAGTCTAATTTTGTTCATTGCGCGATAAACGAAGTGAGTATTTTTTGTTTAATCAGTTCTGTGGACGACCTGAGACTGATTTTTTCAATATTTATACTGATGTATAATATACAAATGTGTAAGTTTTAAATGTGTGAATTATTTATAAAACAGAAGAGGACTTTTCTAAAGGAAACTATTAAGAATTAATATAAGGCATATAATACTTTTTCGTTTCTTCACATTATTAAGCTTAAAATCTATTCGCGACCAAGTTCATCTCCATATTTAAATCTCTGTCCATTAGAAACGGAGGTATCTGGCTCGCCGTGAGTGCAACTCCGCAAAGTCGGGTAATTTCAACAAAAGCGATACTAAGAGCAAAAAAATAATTTTATAACTCAATACATTTCATAACTCCTGAAAATTATTTAAAATCCAATAAATTTATTACGAGGGTTGTCTTCTATATTTTGTGCTTTTGCAGCACTATGTGTAATGAACTGTAGTTCGATATTTTTTATTGAAAAGTTGGGTATTTTTTAACATAAACTTACATAAAACGTTTTCACTTACGAGCTTTACTTGTTCTTTTTACAGTGAGTTGATGAAATTAACTCGTGGAAATACTTTTGCGATGTTTTGTTATGAGTGAGACATGAGGAGAGCATTGACCAACTTACTTTGACTTTTGGCGTTGAAGCACCACACTTAGTCATTGTGAGACGTAGATACAATGAGTTTCAACGTGGCCGTCGATCCTTCACGAAAAGCCAACCAAAATCGGTTGTTTCTGATGCAGTCGATTGATAATACGACATCGGCATGTGACATAACATAAGATAGAGACATCCTTGGGCATTAGTGGGATCAGCATACCTTCAATATTGTATGAACATTTGATCATCAAGAACATGTGCTCTGGTTGGATGCCGCGTAATTGGACAATTGGCCAAAAATGCCCTCGTGTCGATTGGTGTAAAGAAATGTTAAAGAAATTCATCCGCCGTGGTTCAAAGCACATCTGTGGCATTTTTATAGGTGGTTTGCTGAATTTTTGATACTTGCATATAGCCGTAAACGTAGTAGCAATCGGTAGTATGGATGTTGCAAGATGAGTTTAATCCATCAAAAGTTATTTGCGAAAGAAGCATATCAAAGCAAATGATCGCCTGTTGTTTAAGAAAATCTGGCCAAGTCGCAACTGTACTACTAGAAACTTAAAGCAGTCTATTCTGAGTGGTACACAATCAGTATTTTGTCAGATTTCAAAGAATCGAGGAAAACCAAGCGTCAAAGACGAATCATTCTTCATCAAGACAATGCGGCTCACACAAGAGAGTTTTTGAGCACTCGAAATTTGGAGTTAATGGGTCATCTGCCTAACAGCTCTGATTGGACTCCTAATGAATTTTTTTTTTTTTCTGAACACCAAAATAAAATCCCAGAAAAACGATGGTGAAACTTTTTCTGAGTGGTAAAACTGCTTTGAAAATTGGTTGAACCAAATGCTGACGTATATTAACTTCCAAGAAAAATACTTAGGAAAATAATAAAGGGCGCAATAATATTGGGCGCAAAATAATATTCGCAACCGTCGTATGCCTAAAAAATTCCTTTTTCTTGCAAGCAAAAACGCGTATATACATTAATCAAAAGTGGCACTAAAAGAAAAGAATTTACTGCTTACGGTATCGTGAATACAAGCATCGAGGAAGGACGTGGTTTGTGTTGAACGCTATATGCCAGGTGGGTGAGTGCACCTATTTCATATTTCAATTCTTAGTAGTTTCTTGTAAAATTTAAAATCTTTAAATCCATTTAATGACCTTTAATTTGTTTTGGGTCTGACAGCCCCACTCTTACCCTATATGTCCACGTATACACAAACGCTTTAAATTAGCTCAAATTTGTTTTCGAACCTTTTGTTTTCAGATTACGCAATAATTACTATTTTATGCTAAATGAATACGAAATTTGCGGGCACTAAACGGATGAGTGGTTTTCCAACACCGCTTATTTTGTTATCGCCACATTTGCATGCATAGAAGTGCACTAACGTAGCGACAATGTATCAAGATTTGCATAGATACGGGGAACACATTATGTGCGGCAGTTAAAATACTTACTTCCAATTATATATTCAATGAATCATGAAATATGTGTACTTGATCTTAAAGCTATCTAGCCATGTGGTACCAAAGAGGAAAACATAAAAAATCCAATAATACGCTTATTACTTGATTCATCACGCTTGTTGTTGAATTAAAAATCTGTGTACCACTTTTAGTGCGAAATTACTAAATGTTTTTACTTCAAATTTTCAATAGACTGCTATTTATCTACTTCAATTTATTAGTCACCTTATTGATTGTGCAAAAAACTCATAGCTATCATCAGCTAGCCAAGGTAGTGGAGGCGTTGCATTTTTGGTTATGGGGTGCGTCAATGTCATACACTACTGAATTGTGTCATGACAAATGCTTACAAAGGTAAGCGTACACACAAAACTTATCGAAAAATGCAAGTCAATGCTGGTGTTTTTAATTGCCTTGCCATCACCAATAATCGACTATTCCACAAAAATTTAACTCCACGTACTTTGAGAACTACAAGAAGGGCGTATTATTAAAAAAAATTAAAGTGGCAATTTCGTACACCTACTTTTTTAGATTAACGAAATTAAAATATTAAAGCTAGTATAAACATAAAAACTTTAATCAAACGGATGCAAAGGCAGACTTCTTTTTGGCTTTTCACTGATATGTACAGAGATACGCAAGTAGGTGAAATGCTTGAAACGCCAGTCTGGCACTCCCCAAGTAACGCTAAAGTGCCATTTTGATACCAACCAGAGCTGTTAATATGATGGAGAAGGTTGGTGACATCTGCTCCAGTCTGTCGAAGAAAGTAACGCCCAGTAGCCTTAACCGTCTAGCTGCCACACCCGAACTTTGTGTTTTATTGGGTAGAGGAATAAGTTTTCGTCCTTTCTTAGCCAAAGTTACGAATTATTTAAACAATTAAATAATGCATGACTATCTTTTAGACAGCATACGGATTCCTCTGACGAAAAATTTGAGTTATTTTGAATTGACCCATTCATTGAGCCAGTTTTCAGAACAGATAACAACCCGAAAGTGCAATGTCTGTGGAATACGGAGGGTGGAGCAAGATTTCCCAATTCAGTCCCTCTAAATATTTCTGGACCCATTTAACAACGTGTGGCCTGGCGTTGTCATGCAACAAAATCATTTTGTCATATCTATCGTCCAATTCCGGCCGCTTTTCTTGAGAGCTCATTTCAAACGCATTACCTGCAGTCGGTAGCGATCTCCAGTGATGGTTCTAAATTGTTTAAGTAGTTCATAATAGATGACACCCTTCTGATCCCACCAAATGCACAACATAACCTTTGAAGTATGAATATTTTTTACGCTGTCGATGGACCTGGTTTACCTGGCAGGCTCCAACATTTTCGACGCTTAGGGTTATCATAATAGATCCATTTTTCGTCGCCAGAGACCATGCGGTGCAGAAATCCTTTTCTCCATCTCACACGTCACCAAACGTCTCTCGATATCCATCTCCTTCAATGGATGTGGCACCCAGTTACCTGCTTTCTGAAATATTCCCATCGGGTGCAAACATTTACCAATGGTTGATCCGTCAACATCCAAATCTTCAGACATATCTTCATCCAATAATTGTTGTAATTGAGTATCTTCGAACTTCTTCGGTGCCCCTTCGCGATCTTTATAACTGACGTCGAAATTACCACTTTGAAAGCGTAGAAACCACTATTTACAAGTTATATGTGATGGAGCGTGATTACCGTAAATATTGATCAATATAGGACACGTTTCAGCTGCACTTTCTTTAAAAGGTAATAATATAGGTAAGTAATTTCGGGACGAACGTAGACATTTTTGACACCAAATAAAAAAGGATTTTTACGCTTAAACCGAATGCGAACTACTGCGATCGAGACCTCACATATACACCTTCAAATCACCTGTATATTACTAGAGCGAACACAAAAATAGTGTCAGCAGTGACACCTCTTTTACAAGGGCGAAAACTTATTTCCGTACCCAATATAATGATAAAATGATGTGCGATTAAATTTGAAGGGGCTTACAGGTGGTTTATATCAGAATTATATGTAGGAAATACAGCACCATGACTACTTCTTTCTCGAAATTTCTGTTTGATTATTTCATAACATACATCTTCCTACTTTTTATTCTTCTTATAACCACCTCCTGAGATAGATGCTTCGTTGTATAGTTCATTTAAAAGGTCCCGGTGGTCTCGAGCTCGAAAATTTAGGGTATTTTCAGGATTTTTTTCTACTTGAAACGATATTTAAATTTTTTAGGCTTTTTATTTGACTTTCTTTACATATGTACATAAATGGAAAATAATATATTTTTTTAATTTTAATAATTTAAAAAATGACGCTGAACTTGACACTCTCGAAAAATTGGACCTCGACGGTGTTGTCCATTCTGGCTCTTCTATTTATCTAAAACGCAAAAACCAAAAAAATTATTAATCAGTATGATTGCAGCTATGTCCCATACTAGAATAAAAAAAAATTAAAATTTGACAAAATGACGCGATTTGACACTGTAAAACTCATGTTTTTTCAATTTTTTAATAAAAAAATACGAAATAATTTACATAATAATATAATTCTAGTACGGACGATAACCATTGATGTCTTGAACAACATATTAAAATTGCAGACGGTTCGGTTGAATAGGTTTTTTTTTGTACTAGACCGAAAAAAGTAGTTTTGAGATAATTGAGTTTAAATTTTTGAAAGTGGCTGCGTGACGAATCTGACTCTTAGCAGGTAGGGAATCGAATATACTGTGAATATCCTTCCAAAAATTTGACAGTATATTCTTAAAAGCCTATACTTTCGAAATATGACCAAAAAAAATCAGTATTTTGAAAATTTTAGACCACCGGGACCCCTTAACAAGGTTTGCTATATTCCATCCTGTATATATTTGAAGTTTGGCCGTGCTGCAAAATTTGTCTGCTATCAGAAGAAGTATTTACCTATTCAGACAATATATACGACGCCCACGACTTGTACATATGTAACTACGATTCGGTTGTATCGGGTTCATTGTGGACATAAAACATCAAATGATAGAAAAGGCTTTTGCCGTCCCTCAGCAGGCAATGGCAAAGCTCTGAGTGTATTTCCACGAAATTCACATAAAAACATCTACCGTTCGGAGGCCGCATAAAATTATAGGATCCTCCATTTGTAAGTTAACACTGAGATAGGAAATTGGAGGAAGAGCGTCACATTCGAGAGAAAGATGGTCTGGAGTCTCCGGGGATTGGTCGCAGAAACGACAGAAGCTAAAGGGCCAGTCTTTAAATTCTGTGAATTTAGCTACGCAATGCTGTAACTGGTGAGAATGCCAAATACTACTGTGTAAGAAATTTTTTAAGAAGGACTTTAGACTTCACCTCTCAAAATTCAAATCGTGCAAGCGCTTAAGCCTAAAGATTACAATTACAGTAAGCACTCCAATAATTTTTTGAGTGATGCATCCCTTTTTTAATTAAAAGGAAGCGTAAATAAGCAAAATTGTCATTGGTAGTAACCTAAAGGACACAATCGCCTTATTAAAATATTAACAGACACTTCACAGTCCCAAAGTGACGGTTTAGTGTCAATCTTTGGAATAATTGGACATCTCATCATATGGTTTTTGAATATCGTCGAGCGCAAGCAATTTCTATGGATAGTGTCTTTTATCGGGGCATGCTGAACGAGTATTTTCTGCCAATAATGAGAGAACATCCTTCTTTCAGTACACACACACTGTATTATTTCTCCCACAAAAAACTAATAAGCCATCAAAGACACTCGATCTTAACCCTATAGCCTTTTTTCTGTGGAGGTACCTAAAAAGTAGAGCCTATGAAATAAACCCAGCGTCCATCTCAGACGAGGATTAATGGCAAAGGTTAACGGTCACATTTAGAGGGAGTCATTTAAAAAAAAAAATCCGCACTTGCCTTCTTTGTAATGGTTATGGAAATAAACTTTCTCATTAGAAATTCTTTTTTAATTTAGCTTTTAATTCCAAATTCTGTCACCGGACACCCTATATTTCCAGCGAAAAGAAAGATGTACTCTAATACGAAACCAGGTTTGTGTATTGTATTGGCATTTATGTAGAAAAGCATGAGGCACTCATACTGCATTAGAAAGAGAAGATTTCATGTCAAGACCTTAGCGGTTCATGGACTTTAGCGCATACGCACTTTCTCAAAGGGGACTTTCTTAGTCATCTTTTTTGTCCTTGTTCACTCGTCTCGGGAGCATAGGGCCTCGACAATACTCTTTTCTTGCGTTGGTTTCGTTAATCTATTTGATTTCTGACAGAGTAGGTGATTAGCCTGCCGCTACCAGTCCTAAATAGTGGGAATGCCCACGTGTCGTTGCTTAAGAACATCTCCTTCTTACTGCTTGGAGCGCCATCCCTGTTTCACATTTTTCTGTCAGAAGGATCGCTAAATTTGTTGAGGACTTCGCTAAATTTGGTGTGTCTACGCTATTACCGCGGTTGCCCGCTTCCTCTTGCTGGCTCCACTGTGCAATGCTTCGGCACCTCATTCGGGACCACGCACAGTCAGTAATTTTCATGCTGTCTAGACTTCCAAAACAGTACACCTACGTGATGCAATGTGTAACTGTGTGTTTGTGTTTGCTGTTAATAATCATATTTCGTATTATTTTACCTTTTCAGGATCACAAATAATAAGTGAGGATTTATAATTTAAAGTAAAAATTTATTATAATTAATCCTAATATTTGCGAATATTTTATCCCGGAAAACCTAGCCTTCCCATGTATCATTCCTGTATTGGTTCGCGTATTAAACGATTTACATTTTCACAAAAAAAAACATATATTTAATATTTTCACGCTTCCACAAACATCGCCAACGCCCAGCAAGTACATTACTCTCGAAATTAATTGCATACAAGTAATGCTTCTTCACACATGTCTGCACGAAAGTGCAAAGCGTAAATTAGAGTGCATTGTTTGGCAGGACAGAGAAAACAGCAAAGCGTGCTAATGCAAATTTATGCTCACAAAAAATATGCGGGAAAATAAGTCATTAAAATTTTATTTTTTTCTTATTTTTATACAATCAAGCGTGCAACGTGCAACAATGAAATATAAGTAAGCAAAAAACCGGAGAATTAAAAAATCAGTGAGACACGCAATAGCATTTTTGTAGTTTCTTTACATTGACCTTGGCTTTCTTTCATTTCTGCGCGGCGCGTTTGCTGAGGATGCCAAAGCGGGCGGCTTTGACGTTGGCTCAGTTGGCTGTGGTCATGATTTTGGTGAGCGTGTCGACTGCGCTATCAATCAGTTGCACAAATCAAGTAACCGGCAAACCAGCTGCCGATCGTACAGCCAAGCAGTATGACTGGACACTTAAGCAGCGTTGAGTGCGAATAAGTTAGGCACCGCCAAGAAAAAATAAAAACAATACCAACGCGTGTGCGAAATATACGGCTAATTATTTTTTATATATTTAATATTTTTTAATAGCATTATAAGTTTTTTGCAAAAAATATTTTTTGTTTGTTTTTGCGCCTACATAATTTCACGCTGTCGCTGCAACTTTTTCCCAAACAAGTTTTTTCACTTTTATGAGTCTCTTGCAAAATTTTTGTATTATTTTTAATTTTTTCAATATTCGCCCAAAGTCACGGAAAAAAGTAGTTTTTGCAACATTTCTCATAATTTTCGTTATTTCAAAATTCATGAAATGAGACGTCTTCATCTGTTGCAACTAACTAACATGTTCAATGATTTTTTCTCGCACCATTGCGTTTTTCCCAACAACATTTTCTCTGTGATTGCTTTGCTCTACTCACGCTTGCTTTCATTATTTTTGTTGCTGTTGTTGATCTTTGCAATTTCACTTTTCATCGTTAGCACATAGTGCGTTTGGGTAAATCTTACTGTAAAACTAAATTACGAGGGTGGGTTAAAAAGTTTGTAAATTGTGAATTGGTGGGATTGGAGAGTGGGAGGGAGAATGAGGTTTACTTTTCATTGATTGAATGGACTTAATACTAACGGGTGATCAATCATGAGGTGCTTTTTTCAATAGTTAAAAAAAACAAAAATGTAAATTATGTTCAAAACCTTTATTTATCATTTGAAAGGACATTCTTTGACATTTACTTTTTGAATATGACTTCATTCAAATGTTGGCCGCAACTACGCTTAAGGTGGTCCATCTTGAAGGTCCAATTTTCAATCACTCGTTCGAGCATTTCGACTGGTATGTCGTGAATAACACGCGTAATGTTGGCTTCCAGAGCTTCAATCGTAGCTGGTTTATCAGCATAGACCTTGGACTTCACGAATCCCCAAAGAAAAAAGTCCAAAGGTGTGATATCACAAGATCTTGGTGGCCAACTCACAGGTCCTAAACGTGAAATCAGCTGCTCTCCGAAATGACTTCTCAATAAAGTCATTGTTTCACGAGCTGTATGGCAAGTGGCTCCGTCTTGTTGAAACCAAATGTCGTAGAGATCATTAGATTCAATTTCAGGTAGCAAAAAGTCCGATATCATGGTACGGTAGCGAGCACCATTCACAGTTACGTTGCGGCCATCATCATTTTTGAAAAAATATGGACCGATGATTCCACCAGCCCATAAACCACACCAGACCGTTGTTTTCTCTGGGTGTAAAGGTAGCTCTTGAACCTGTTCTGGTTGCTCTTCATCCCAAATACGGCAATTTTGCTTATTGACGTAACCATTGAGCCAGAAATGCGCCTCATCGCTGAACAAAATTTTGCTCGAAAACAGCGGATCTTCTTCAATCTTTTCAAGAGCCCAATCAGCAAAACGGTGACGTGCAGGAAGGTCATTTGGCTCTAGTTCTTGTACGAGATGTATTTTGTATGCTTTTAAATGAAGATCCTTCCGTAAAATTGACCAAGTTGTTCCATACGACAGTCCAAGTTGCTGAGAACGGTGCCGAATCGATTCATCGCGGTTTTCACGTACACTCTCTGCTACTGCCGCTATATTCTCAATGATTCTTGCTGGACGTGGTCTATTCGGTCGAGAATTATCCACCAATGAATATTCGGATTCAAATTTGTTGATGGTATGTCGAATAGTGTTTAAGGCAGGCCGATTATGTTGACCATAATGCGGTCTAAGCGCACGAAAAACATTTGTCACAGAACGCTGATTTTCATAATACAGTTGAACAATTTGTAGACGTTGTTGCGGTGTGAGTCTTTCCATGAGGAAATGCCAAACGCTGTTCAACAAATCCACGATGACAGTTTGCCACAACTCGCGCGCGATCTGTAAAAAAAACGCAAATGAAAAAAACTCCTCTTAATTGATCACCCGTTACTAATGTGATTACTCTAGACATTAATTTAACTTACGTTACGAAGAAACTTAAAGATATTTACTCAAGCTGCCAATCGCGTACAGTCTCTTGCCAAATATATAAGAGCATGCAATTTTTCATGCGTTTTTCTTCTCAAAAAGTAATTGCCACCTCCTGTAACGCGATATTAACTCTAAATACCCTACTCTCCCTCAGCTACACAATACAGCCTTGTAAAGCAAGAACCACTTCGTAAACATCAGAAAATTTTTCTGCAAGCGTTTTTTTTTTTGGTTTGTGAAGTAAATAATAATCTTAAGTGGCTACATTTTGATTACAGGGAGGGTCGTTTGTGTTTCGAGGACTTACTTGTAAAAGCAACACTTCTAGTAAAATTGCCCCTTCGGTTTCCTTTGAAGCATATTTCTGGTTTAGAGCAGGTTAATATGATGATAGGGATTTCGCACTGCGACATGAAAGATCAATTGCTCCCCCTTAATGGATTTAGAGTATTTCTCTGAGCCCAAAGTTATATTATATTTCCTCCTCTGATGAATTATGCCTACACAGGTGTTTGTCCCACTTATGCAGCACTGCTGGACACTTGCCAGCACATGCTTGGTAGCCTCATCTTCTTGTGATGATTTTAAAATTATTCTTACCTAATTCCATACAATCTTTAAATCGGTTTACGTTAATGCTACCTATCACTGATTTTTATTACATTAAGCCCATTAGTTTTCCCGTTATGATCTTCTTTGTATTTCCTCTGCTTCCTGAAAACTACCCTTTCTTAATCCAAGAAATGGCGTAGGCTGCCTCTTTCCTCTCTAATTTATCAATTATTTTGTTCCCGCTAATTCCTATGTGCGGCCGCCGTAGCCGAATGGGTTGGTGCGTGACTACCATTCGGAATTCAGAGAGAACATATGTTAAAATCTCGGTGAAACACCAAAATGAAGAAAAAGCGTTTTCTAATAGCGGTTATCCTTCGGTAGACAATGGCAAACCTCCGTTCGGAGTGGGCCTAAAACTGTAAGCTCCTCCATTTGTGGAACATCATCAAGACCCACACCACAAATAGAGGGAGGAGTTCGACCAAACACCCAAAAAGGGTGTATGCGCCAATTATATACAATATATAAATACATGTAATTCCCATGTGCTCTGGAACCCATAGGATACGTATCGTGTTGTTGTTACCTAACTTTTGAATATATTTGGCCCTGATGCACTTTTTTGTACCATTGCATAAACTCCTGTTTCGCTACTAATAGCAGTTACCATTTTTTTTATTTGTCTTCTTGTTTTTGCAAAACTGTATCTTCCAGGAGAAAATCTTCGAGTCTTTCAATACCTTCTGAATACACGCAATGAGCAGTTGAAAGGTGGGAAGCTAAAAATTAAAACCAGTGTTTGGTTGTAGGTCATAGATGTGGTTGAATACAACTTAAAACTAAACTTTTCATATATAACAAAAAAGTACAGACAGACAACATAAATCTAAATTTTTGCTGTTCAGTTTTCGCTCGCCGATAATTCAAACGTCTTGGCCCTTTTTCCATTTTCACGAATTTAGCAGGTAGGCGAGTGATATTGTGACAATAATAAAGGATTAACGTAATTATATTACGCATTATACATTTAGAATACAATATATAGTGCTCAAAACCTCAAAGCTTGTGTAGTTGATGGTTAAATTCGCTATAACAAGACCCTCCTCGATTTAAAGGATTGACGCCAAATATTCTTTTTGTTGAACGCAGAAACTTTTTATAAATATGAGTGCGATCTTCTTGCCTTCACAACGGCATTTTAACCACTGGGCGCTCAGAAACGACGCAACAGTAATCACAACATCCAAATTCGCCGTTCAGCCGCTCATGAGATATGACAACGTATATCTCCCCCGGCTTCATACGGTGGCGCTTTAATCTAATTTCATATCCCTTGCTCTTTAGTTCGCGAACTTTTTAACTTACCCAAGTATATGTATATTGGGAAGACACACCACCGCCACTGTCAGTCAATGAATTCAGTTTACAAAGATACACATTAGGGTGGGTCGCTTATGTATGGGAAAAATATTAAATTTATAGTATTAGGTCTAAAAGAATAATAGTTGGCTATGAAATTACACATTCTCTCGGCAAATTTCATCTGAATAATATTTAAAAATCTTTCTCCATTCGACAGCACGATGATATTGATACCATCGGCCTTAACAACCGCGCTGTTAGTCCTGCCTCTTCTAAGCAGGGTAAAGAAGCAAAGCGAATGGGTCTGGTGGTGAACGAGGCCAATACATTTAAAAAAAATTGGATTTTCGTCGCCCTGAGACTAAATAATCTCGTTTATTTCTTGATTAGTAATACATATCTGAACCGGTAAGTCATATCGTACAAATCGTATTTTAATCCTCTAACTCCTGAATAGATGGGCTTTTTTTGTTACTTTTGTGAGAAAGGGCTAAAAATACTCACAGTAGAACGATATGGCGGGTTGAGATGTACCACAAAACTATTTGGCATAAAATCCTATTAATAAGCCAAAGCTTAAAATTCAACTTACACTCCAGAAATAAGTCAATATGCAAAACAGGTTAGCGTTTATTTCACTGGTGTGTATTGAAACGATTGTTTTCATAAGGCACAAAACCCTAAAAGTGTGATTTTATCGTACAGTGTTATTTATATTACATAACAGCGCTATATTTGGGTCCTGCTCGCTTGAAAGCAAAGCTGCTATAGATCACAATATTCAAGGATGCCAGCTCTCTTTGCAGATATTAGTAAAATTTCCTTAGACCGCATTCATACAGGACAGCTTTTGGACTAAACAAGTGTAATTTGTATTTAATTATTAAGTCTTATGTAACAATAGTTCACTCACAGACTATTGACAATACAGCGTTTGAACTATGAGAATTAATATAACACTAAAATTATTATTCCATAATTTAAAAGTAAAACTATTTTTGCACGTTGAATGTAAAATTCGTTTGAAAATATCATAAATTTAGACTTAGAAGAACATAAATAAAAGACTTATAATTTGGGAACGAACTCAGTTCTCTTAAGGCTCCATAAATTGGAGCATTTTTAGCACAATTACTTCCAACTTGTTTTTAGAAAGAAAATTCATAATCCCGCGACAGCATTGGGGGATGTGCATCAAAGAAAAAAGAAGTGTCAATGATCCCATTATTAATATTAAAGGCAAATGAGAGAGAGAGAGATAGTTTAAAGTCTGTGCAGCACCAATGCAGCCAATATATTTTTATGTGTGCTAGTTGCGTCATCTAAAGGGTTTTGAATAAGAGATGTTATTTTGATATTCGAAGCAAAATTATGTTTTATAATATACACATAGTAGAAAAAGTCTGCGTTCACCTATGCAAATATTCTTTGCATTAGAAAAAGTTCAAAACAATAAATATTTCTCAAATTTATTTTAATGAGTTTTATTTAGTTCACTTAAACGTAACTATCACTCATATTTCGCGTCCAATAACAAAATCAAATTTAAAATGAGATCACATAAAATTAAAAAGGCTATTCAAACTAAACGGAAAAAGTTTGCGTTCACTTCAGTAATAATAAAATAAAAGGCTTAAGATCATAGAAATGTTTTAAAATTAATAGCTAGTTGGATATCCACGCCTTTTTATGACTTCTAGAAGGCGTCTTTTCATTGATCCAACTAGTTTGGCTGTTATTTCCGGACTTATGCCTTCCCATTCCTCTTAGGGTGCGTTCTTAAGCATTTCCTTGCTCTCGTATTTTTTTTTCTAGAACGTCCCATAAGTGCTCAATGGGGTTAAGGTCAGGTGATTGAGGGGGTGTGCGAAGTTGTTTTGGAACATTATTCAACAACCACAACCTAACAATCTCTGTTATGTGTTTCGGGTCGTTGTCCTGTTGGAAAACAAATCTTTCACCGAGTCCCGGTTTGATTGCACTTTCTCTCAAATTCGTTTTTAAAATATCGATATAATAGTGTCTGTTCATTATCGACTCAATAAACTGTATATTTCCAACGCCCGAACTGGCCATACACCCCCATATCATGGCACCTCCTCCCCCATGCTTTACCGTAGGTACCAGATTTTGCTTTCCAAGT
This sequence comes from Anastrepha fraterculus, assembly GCA_037575425.1. Lineage (NCBI taxonomy): Eukaryota > Metazoa > Arthropoda > Insecta > Diptera > Tephritidae > Anastrepha > Anastrepha fraterculus. The sequence continues at coordinate 128,796 of JAYXIM010050850.1, forward strand.
GCCGTTCCGTTTTTCCTCCAAATAATTTTACGACCTTTTATCCCGAAAATGCAAAACTTGCGCTCACCTGAAAAAATCACACTATTCTAAAACTCAGGTGGCTTGTTTATGTATTCCTTGGCGAAAGCCATCCGCTTAAGTCGATTTACTCGCGATATGAAGGGTTTTTTTCGGGCCACTCTGCCGTGAAATCCGATTCGTTTTAGAATTTCTCTTACTGTATCTGGATGTACTTTCTTTTGGTATTTTACTTCTATGTCTTTTGAAATTTGGCTTGCTGTTAGTCGTGGATTAGACTTCACAAGAATAGTTATGTTGCGCTCTTCTCTTTCCGTCAGTTTTTTTTGGACGCCCAGAACGAGGCTTAGACTCCAAACAATTCGTTTGCTTGAAGTTGTTTATCACTCTTTGGACCGAGGAGTATTGCCTCCCAACAATTTTCGCGATTTCCCGATAGCTTTTACTATTTTGCCACAAACTTACAATGATTTTCCTTTCACCAATATCTATTTCTTTTCTCCTTTGGTCCATAGTCAACTACATGAATGATTTAAAATTAAATTTAATGTAATTGCCATGCAAATAATCGTCACTATTCGAAATGAACGCACACTTTTTCTGCTCAGCCTATTTAAGTAACTGTACTACAATCCCGTTATCTGAACACGACGCAGCTCAAACTCCAAAAAATGTTGTTCATACCCTCTACGAATAATTTTCTTTGAAACAAGTGAAAAGAAATAACTGAGAGTTTTAAGATAAACACGTTAAATTATTTTAATACTTTATAACAGTGGGTGAACGCAGACTTTTTCTACCATGTGTAAATGACCGGATGTTTATTTCATTACAAAGAGGAAGGTATGCCGTCAATAGTGGAAAATAAGATTTTTGCTACTCGCTACTCGTCGAAGACGGCTAACATAAAATTTTTTCAATATTAGGAAAGATTGTTAGAAGCAAAAAAATTAACACCCTAATGCTATTTTGTTATTTTGTTTGTTCGTTTTTTATGCCAATGGTCCAAAGCACATCACACATTGATCGCTTGAATAAGTTATTTTCTTTCTGTTTTTAAGAGATTGAACTTCTGCGATATGTTTATGCGTTTACGTAGCTCAAACCTCTTGCATTTATTAATATTTTAATTTTTGTTCAACATTTTTAAATATCATATTTCGGCAATTCCCCAAACCTGGAAATTTGTAATAAATAACAACATATACATAATTTTCCAAGTAAAGAGTTGCATAGGTGAATGAATATGCCGGCCAGTATTTAAATAAAAAGCAAATAATAATATAGGTACTCGAGGATTCAATACTATATATCCACTATCGCTTTACTAACCTCAGACTTCCTATATTTCATCTATAATGTCTGCTATAAAGCGGAGTGACTAGACCCCGACTAGATTCCTTTTTTTGAAACAGACAAAGAGGCTGGTGCAGATAGCCATTTCAATTTTTTTTTTTAATCTTAAGCAAGTGTCGTGGCTTTCACCGCTTTAACCAATTGAAAAATTGCATAGCTGTCTTAAACGCTGAAAGCTATGGCTCCCGGAATGCTTGATTTGGAGTTCACGCTTTACTCCTTTTTATCCTCAAGTCCATTAGTGCAAGTTCTGTTCGTCAGCGGGACGTATATGGAACTTGAGGAATGTTCACGAAACTTGTGATAGGAAACGAAACGACACGGACTAAGGCAATTTTGCTGCAGCGTATGGAGGGGAATAAGGTTACTTCAGAGAAAAAGTACATGTTTTTAAGATTGTTATTAGCGATATAGATAGCCTTCAGTTAGTTTCCATATAATGATGCAACACTTAAAGCATATTTTCCCAAATTTTCATTGCTAAATATTGAAAATTGAGCGAGTGATAATGAATCTCCAGAGGCACCTCGAAAACATAAAGTTTTGTATTGTGCAGGAAAACACCCAACAGAAAAATCTGAAATAAAAAAATAATAATAATAATAATATATATTGGTTAAAAGATATATTTCTCCTTTTTTCGATTTTACAATTTGCAATTTTTTTTTTTCAATTTGAAAGTCAAAAAATTGATTTTCGCTAATATATAAAATCGGCAAATTTTATTTATTACTTTAAGATAAAAATGTATTAACAAAAACACCAAAACTCCAGAGATGCCTTGTCAACAATGTGAATTAGATTTTGAGCAGACGAACTTCGAAAAAAACATTTTCAGAAAAATACTTTAAGGGGACAGACACCTGTAAGCGGCCATATTTTGCCTGATTTTCATTAAAATTATTTAAAATGAAGAAGTCAATATATTTTTTTCAAAATTGGCATACAGTTTATTTATACATGAAAGTAATATAATTTTTTTTTTATTTTAATCATTTAAAATGGCGGATGCACCCTCAATTCTTCCAGGAAGGTCGCAGTGGGGGTTCTCAATCGGCGGGCATTGGTTTGTTTATTAATGTCATAATTTCTATATGAATTAAAAACAAAAAAAAAAAAACAATTCGCAGAATAAAATGCTTAAAAAAAAACAAATTTTTGCGCGAATTTTCCTACTATTTTTGCTTCGAAAAAATTTTTTTTTTTTCGAAAAATTTTCAAAATTGTAAATTCACATAATAATATCATAAAAAAGATGTGTGCAAAATTTCAGGGAGATCGATCAATAAATTTTCGAGTTATCGTGTACGTCAATTCGAAAAATATACATAGTTTTGGGAAAACGGGTCTAAAGTCGGCAACGTAACTATACCTCTCCCATCGCTCGAACTCAAAGAATAGAGTCGGCTTAGTTGACGATCTATAATACATATAAGAAGTACTTAAATTTACGTTTTTTTTTTCGAAATTTTACAGGTATCTGTCTCCTTGAAGTCGAGCAGATATAGAAACCCGGTCTGCTGCAGCGGACGCTCTAGAATACTCACTACCTCAACAATTTTTCGCTTAAAATTTTGACGCAATATTATGGAGATTTGAAAATAGTTTAGAATTTTCCATAATTGTCTCGGAGTGCAGATGGGGCCCCCAATATTTCTTTGAAAGCTGCCGTAAAAGATGGATATTATAGGCGCAAAGGTAATCGTTACCAGTTACCGCACATATCAATTTTCTCTATGTCTTCTTGTTTAAGCTTTTTATTATTCCACTTAACTAACACATCTTCACAATTTCCAGTTTTCGTTACCACAAATTAACTTTTTACCGAAATACCCATAAACAGTTTCAAAGATTACAAAATATTTTAGTGTTTCAATTTATTTATCCCAACATGTTTTACATTATCATCGGTCTCCGCCTCTACATACCTTTTTCTGTTTTCTTTTACGGATTTTTTCTATTTGTTTCACGCATATAGTGATTGTAAATATTTGTTATTGTTTTGGAAGATTCCAAACGAAATTATTGCGCGATTTCAATTATGCTAATTAGTTGTTTTTTTTTCAACTTATTAACATTTTGTTGTGACCAATTTCTCAAAGTGTGACTTAGCCTATTTTTGGCCAGCTGACCGGTCAATATGTTAATTTAGGCAAACGAATCTTTTTTTCTCTCTCTATTCAAGGTCATATTTACAAACTATAAACTTATCGAATTGTGTGCCATTTTTCGGGCAATAGGACGGCATCATTGATGTATGGGTAATAATAAATACTAAAAATAATGGCACGAATATTTCCATTCATTGAAACGGTGTTGTATTAGCTTATGTAAAACTGTAGCTTATGTAAAAAGTAGCGTATGTTAAGAGAGAGCTGTAAAACTAAGCATTTGGGATATTCTCTAGTCCATTACATATTTCTCGAATATTTTGGAATAAAATAAACTATAATTTAACCCACATCTTCAGTCCTATCGAACTGTTTGCACATAGTAAGAAAACCATTATAGAGAGCTTTTATAATTATTATTATTACTGTTATTAGGATACTAAGCTCTGTGACCGAAAGAGATCTATTGTGCAAAACCTGTTGAGGTTCTCTATATTATGAAGCTTTCTGGGGCTTATTGTTCCATAATTTATATGAATGGCCAGCAATGTCACAAAAGTTATGTATCCCTTTTCTACCTAGTGCAGGACATTCACAAATGAAGGTGTTCTGAATTTTCAGTGTCTATTTCACAGAATCGACAGATGGTAGTCTCAAAGAGATCAATTTTGTTTAATTGACATCTCCGGCTAAAGTGGTCTGTCAAGTAACCAGTTAAAAGTCTTAAGTCTATTCTATTGAGAGAAAGCAACTTATCAGATATTCCTCTGATCCGCGTTATGAATTGTTTCGCTTGTCGCTGATGAATAGAATTCCGTCAGTATTCAACGAATTTCTGCTTCTCCCACTTTCTGAGATATCCGTTAGTGGACGAATTGGCTCAGGACCAATTAATGGCACGTTTGGCTTCTTTTGAGCTAAATGATCAGCAATTTCATTTCCCTCATATCCCTCGCGTGCAGGAATCCAACCTAATAGCATTCTGTCGATGTTGCTAAACAAACCAAGAAGGTTCAAGCAATAATTTATCATTTTTGAGGTGATGAAAATTGATAGGAGGGCTTCCAAAGTCGCCGAACTATCTGAATGTATGTAAATGTGGGTTGCTCTCATTCATGGTTGGAGAGATCATTCTAGATCAAACGAAGAATCACTTTTGAAAAAGTAGATGCTATTTCATTCCAGGTAGGCAATATTTATATAAGTATCAGAAAATTGGGTCATTTAGCCTTTCTCAACGAACCAAAATAAAAAATTGTATAAGTCTCGTTCGAAAGAAAGGTTATTCGGCAGATTTATGATGAAATTAAATAGCGAAAATAATGGAACAGTGTCCTGAAGAAGCTTTACAACGACATAGACAGAGTGCAGCGGAATGAAATCTAAAAACTCGTTCCTTAAGTTCTAATTGAAATTGTAACAGAACTAATGACACAAACAAGTAGGTTTACCATGAATATTTTTTTTCCCTTGTTCACTCCACTCGAGAGCATAGGGCCTCGACAAGACTAAGTCTTGCGTTGGTTTCTTTAATCTATTTGATTAAATGGGTAGGTCATTAGCCTGCCGCTACCAGTCCTAAGTAGTGGGAATGCCCACCTGTCGTTGCTTAGGAAGAACGCCTTCTTACTGATTGGAGCGCCATCTGTGTGTCACATTTTTCTGGCAGTAGGATCACACAGATGGTTGCGAACTTCGCTAAATTTGGTGTGTCTGCGCTATTACCGTTTGCCCGCTTCCTCTTGCTGGCGCCACTGTTCCAATGTGTAACTGTGTCTTTTTCTTTTGTTTTTTTTTTTGCTTATTTTAGCAGCCACATTGCAAGTAATGCGCTGACTTTTGTGCTGGAGTATGGATTGGAAGGACAAGGTTATTGGGGTTGAGAAATAAAATTATTAATATTATTATAATTTTTTTTTTAATATATTTAAGATTTAATTTATTTGGTACTAGTGCAAAACAGTCTGATCACAGCCGTTGTATTATTTCTTGGCCCGTTGCCTAAGCCTTTTTTTGATTTGTTTTGCTATCGTACAGGTAATTCATAACATAAAGTTTTTTAGTAAGTCTGCGTGGAGCAAATTCTCGGCATTTTACTGAATTCGGGACTTCGGCGATCCTAAGACTATCCCGAAACTAAGAGCAATACCTTAAAGCTGAATCAGTGATGCAAAAGAAGCTTTTCTTTTCTCAAACATCGACATGTTTGTAGTAAAATTTTTACCAATTTCATCTGATGTAAAAAAGTTGTTTTATTTATTTACTAAAAGAGTGATCATTATAAATAATTATTCCACTAAAAAAAAGAAAAAACAATGAAACCACTAACCTTCGACTGTTGTGAAAAAGTTATATTTAATCCCGAGATTTTCAGATCAAACAGCGCGGAATCCCGAAGCCCTGAGATTGAAATCACTAATGGTATATATTATTTGAACACAAGGTAGTGGTTACTTTGTTATCAGATAACTTACCATTACTTGTCATTTACATATGAGGCAAAACTATACAACAATCTTTAATTTAATACATCGAGTTTTTAATGATTATATGTACGTGCAAATTTGACACTTGCAAATTGTATAATGTAACGAAAGTAATGAACTACATTAAATAGTTTTGCGAACAAACAAATTAAGAAACAAAAAATAATAATACACAAAATAGCAACAAACACACCATAAAACCTTGTTTGCGAACTCAAACATTATCAAATCAAAGTGTGAAGCGGCACGCAGCAATAGGTGGATTTGTTTTCTGGCCTGATTGACAAGTGTTGTGGTGTTTATCAATGAAATATTTTGCGAAAAAATAACGACTGCAAAATATTTCACAACTTTGTGACGGGATATTTTTTTAACACACTTGGCAGCAATAAAAGGGTATCATAGATATACATACATAGTCATGTATTTATGCATACAAATGATTTCGAATAATTTATATAATAACTAGCCATATCCAGTATGCGTTGCTGCAGATCAAATGGTATTTTTTTGAAAAGCTTGAAAAAACATTTTTTTGCATTTAAAGTTTGCTCTGCTTCTAATAGAAATGAAAAGAAGCACAGATATGCTTCGGCATCTGTACAAAAGTTGTTTATTTTGAGAGCTTTTATATCGAAAATGCAAAAAATCATAAAAAGTGATACAAAGTTATATTGGAAAAATTGCATACTTCATGACACTGGCCTTCTAATATAGGAATGTTATAGATCAGCATTGAGGTTTTCATTGTGTTTGTACTTTTTAATGCAGTATCACTAAAATACCTGTTAGTAGCATCATAATTTTTGTATAATGGAAATACAGTGAAATAATAGTGAAAATGGCTTTATTGCTACATTCGCTTGAACCAAGTTTCAAACCTCTTTTGCCACTCAGAAGGGGAAACCTCCGAAACGAGCGGCTTAAAGCCTTCAAGAGCCTAAAGAAGGCATGGAAAACCGGTTACCTCACATTTTACAAAGAAATAAAAGAAGTCATGAGGTACCTTACAAAAAGAAGTCATGAAGTAACATATCAGAGCTGTAAAATAGATGATCTATTAATTCCATCTTTTGAGTGCTCAAAAACCCTCTTGTGTTAGCCGGTTCGTGAGAGCTCATATTGTCTTGGTTAAGGATGATTCGTCTTCGGCGGTTTTTTTCCATAATTATCAGAAACTTGTGGTAAATAAGTGGTTCTTTACCACTGATAATTGACTTTTTTCAGTTTCTCTAGTGATGCAGACTCGACATGAGCAGATTTTCCGAAAAAAGGGTCCCATTTACTTTGAGGTACTTCTTTCGCGAACAAGTTTTGTTGTTCTAAGCTCGTCGTATTACCTTATCATATTTGACATTTGTGAACTAGACAGCTGCAGTATACAAACAGACAAGCAATGGAGTGCGTAAAGGACCAATTAAGAGCTTCCATCACTCCCCCAAATAGGGTTTCTGGTCGAGCTCTTCTAAACGATGTGTCTGACTAAAAATAAGAAAACAAGTAGTGAAGAAAATGCTGTCTTAGTTTCGTTATATCGTACTATGCTTAGTTTTTTTCATCAGGAGAAAAATATTTTTCTTAATAATATATATTTTTTCTTTAATAAGCAACGTTTAAAACCCTGTTAGAAGCACTTTTAGCGACCGGATATTTGGATGAGAACCTACTTTTGTTAGAATAATGGCTGTAATTGGGACAATGCACTAATTTGTAGTTCTTTTTTTATTAATTCCTTTGGTTAGAGCGAACAAAAACGATTTTCATATTGAAGAAATAATTCCTTTTTGAGAACACCGAAACTGAATTCACTCTTATTATATTTAGGTTAATTTACATATTCATATTCACCCAGATTTTGCTGGTAACTTAGTCAGCGGAGCCGCTGAATCTTTATTCGCTGCACTATGTTTATGTCGTCATAAAGCTTATACAGCTCAATTTTCCGTCGCCTACGATACTCGCCGCTGCCCACGTGCAAAGGTCTAAAAATCTTCCGCAGAATCTTTCTCTCAAATACTCCAAGGGACACCTCGTCGGATATTGTCATCATCCAAGCTTCTGCGTCATGCAATAGGACGGGCATGATGAGAGACTTATAAGGTTTTAATTTATACGGACTTTACTACTCATTTGCCTACTTAGTCCAAAGTAGCACTTATAGGCAAGAGAGATTCTCCGTTGGGTTTCTAGACTGATATTATTATGTTAATGTTGTGTTAATGCTGGTTCCCAATAGACGAGGTTTTTTATTAATTCCAAACCATAACTGTCAACAGTGACGTGGGGTCGATACGTGAGTGTACCAACTGCTTGTTTGATGACAGTAGCTCCTTCATCTTCGTCCTCGTTCCCCACAGTCATTCGCTTTACTTCTTTATCCAGCTTAGAAAAGGTAGTACAGCGCTGTTGTTAAGATCAATTATGTCAATATAATCGGTATACGCCGGCAATTGTACGCTCTTATTTGAATTGTCCTCAGTAATTACATTCTGTTGCTCGTACAATCGTTTTTAGCATCAGGAAATCGAGCCAGCCTGTCTGAAACGTCGTTTGGTATAAAATATCTCGGAGGGGTATTTTCCAATTCCGACCCAATGCGCATTACTGCGCAGTCGCAATCGGGATCACTAGTTGTAATGAAATTGAACGATATTTTTTCAAACTATCTTAACATATGTTCCACTTATTAACAAATCAAAGTATGACTTATCTAAAAGTAAATAATTTCAAACATTTACCACAAATCTTCCTATGAATTCCAATTCCAACCGTTTAGCGAGACTATAGTAGCTTATACGAACAATGAACTTTTCGCTTCCAAATCTGTGAAGGTTTCTGTGGGATTCACCGTAAAACTAAAAAAGTAAAAAACTTTCACGCATATTCAAATGCCAATCTTACGTGTATTCGTATACGTGTACTTGTAGCTTTTACACTCCATAACCATTTATCCGACTGTTATGAAAACAATTTCGAACTCAAATCTACTGAAAAAGGAGCAAATGAAGCCAGTCGAAATGCTTATAAAACGCCAAAAATGGAGATGGATTGGCCTTTTCTCAATCTTGCCACAAACAATTGTTGATTCAATTTGACATATTCCTTGCCAATTGGTATACCATTTCTCCACTGTTCCGCATTTTGATGAATGCTTTCAGAAACACTTTTTCTTTACAAATCGAGCAATTTGGACCGAATCGATGTTATGTCATTTTGTCGATTTCTTACAGAAATGGACTACAAAAGTCTGCTTTTATTGAGTGCCGATTAAATGAACTTTGTTCAAAAAATAATCCTTTTATGTAACATTTTTCCCTTTAATTCATCAAAACTGTATTTTAACAAAAACTTAAAAGTAGGATAAGTTTTTACATCAACGGAAAGGTACGTCATAAGGGTATTTTCGATCTCTCCTCCATAAAAATTTTAGTAATCAGCAAACAAATTCTGTCCAACCTTATTTTTGGTATTTTTCATACGAGACGGGCGTATTCTTTCTTGCTTCGAAGTAAATTAAAAGCAACCTCCTTTTTCAATCTGCTCAAAAGCTTTTTCTAAAGGCGGTTGCTCCTCGGCAGACGATAGCAAACTTCATACTGTATTTCAGCCATGGAAAAGCTCCTCATAAAAACCCATCAACCGTTTGGAGTCGTCACTCCATCTGGGAAAAAATATCAAGACCCAAATACCCATAAAGGGTGTAAGCGCCAATTATTATGCAAGCGCAATAAAAACGTAACTTATTTGTATTTGTGGATTATAAATTGTGTGAAATACGAATGACAATATTGCATTTTTCTACAACTCCATTAACACTTAATGAAAATACATATTCATACATTCGAGCAATTATTTTTTTCAAGATTAACCAGAAATGTTCGCCGCTTCAAAGGTTTAACAAACATGTGGGCTTTAACAAACAAATAAGCAATAAAAATAGACTCTGCCCATATCAGCAATACCTGCACCTCTTTACGACCCCATCGCGGCTGGTATTCAGCTCATTCGATGGTACCCTAAAAATTTAGGTTATCAGTAAGTTTTGAGTTGTTCTTTATGCTCTCCATAGAGTATGCTGATAATGGCTAAATCATGCTAAAAGAAATTCGCCACAGCAAATTGCCAACTCAATCCCATCGGACAGTCCACAACTTGCGCGCAATCTAATCGCACAAAAGACCCACATTGGTCTGATGTAATACAAACTCGACTTGACTCGGCTCGACTATCGTTCAATACACTCAAAACTATGGATTTTACTTTAATTATTCTCTTGGCGGTAGCAGCCTTAGTAAGAACACAAATATCTATGCGGTTATTTTCATTCCTTTTTAAACATTTGGCTTTTGGTTAATTTGATTTTTATCAGTCGCCCGCTACGGCAGTTGTTGAACCAAAAGCGGAAGAAAGTCGCATTATTGCCGAATGTCTAAAGAGTTATGGTGGTTTAAATGAGGAGAATGCAAAACGTTTGGTGCGTTACAAGGAGTGGTCTGAGAAGTCCGAAGAGATACCCTGCTTTACAAAATGCTACATCAAACACATGTTTGACATGTTCGATGAGTCTGTGGGTTTCAAATCAGAACAGGTGATCAGCCAATTTGGTCAACCGCTCCACAATGCTTGCCAACACCGGATGGTGCCATTGGCGGATAATTGCGAGCAGGCCTATCATGGATTTCATTGCATTGTCAGCGTGAGTTCTTAATCTGTAAAATGGCAAACTTCACCTATCCATATATTTCTATCTTTTTCTCTCTCTTTCTCCCCCTACCTCTCTCTATCTCTATTTTTGCATTTCCCCTTGTCTTTCACGTAGCTCGAGGATGATCCATTTGTTCTAATCGAAAGCATCCAGAACATTAGCAGCGAGGCGAAAAGAGCCATGAAGGATTGTCTGCACCGCTTTGATCAGTACGAATGGGAACGCATCAAGGACTATACGAAAAATCCAGTACGTGAACCTATACCTTGTTTCACCAAATGCTTCGTTGATCGCCTGCAAGTGTATGACGCGAAAACACGCAGATGGGATATACCGGCGCTAAGAACTAAATTGGGTGTGCCTGCAGCGGGAGCGGATATACAGCATTGTCTGGAGCGTAGACGTAACCGCAATTCCTGTGTGTGGATGTATCAAGAGTTCACGTGTTTTGGGCTCGCTCACGTTTAACTGGCAACATGAAATTTCAAATATTCAAGCCATAAGCATTTGCTCGAAGCCTAACCAAAGTGCACGAAAAGTTAATTTCAATTGTTACAATTCATTCTAATCACTTTACGAACAAAACTATACAAGTATAGTTTAGCGATTCAAATCAAGTTAAGTAGTGAATAAATCTATGAATCAACGAAACAAGTTCATGTATGAGAGAAAGAATTAAAAAAGTTGAGTAGTGAATAAATCTGTGAATGAAAGCGATTCAATAGAGTCAATGTATTTGAATGGCCTCAAAACTGTGTAATTGTTGTTCTGTTCATCGAAATACATGTGCGTTGTTGATTTCAAGTATTGAAACGGAAAAATAAGAGCACATGTTTACATGTATGTATGTATATATATTTTTATTAAACGACTGCTTGCCTATCAGTAGAGTTCCAATCCATTAAAATTTTCAAGGCAAAAAGTTCGATGATGGCATAGTCAATGTTGATACCGCAGTGCCGAGAGCGAGCAGAAGAGCACACCAATGATAAGATAGAGCCAATGTTTAGTTATTCAAAAAGTTTAATTTGTACTTAAAGCTATAATAACCTTTAATTTCCTTTTAAAATATTTTAGTAGCACCTGTACCTTTAGATCCATAAACTTTATGTGTCTTTAATTTCCGCTGAAGCTTTGAAGGATCACAGTATAGCTCAGTACTCTTGTAAGTTTCGACAAACACCACTTGCAACTTCCCTTATTGATGATGATGATGATTAATGGCTACCGCGCCGATCACTAGGTGTCTAGTGCCAAAACACATGATTTCCATTGATTTCGATTATCAGCTTATGCCAGATTTTCGTGTATACGATTAAGGTCATGTATGTTGCTACCTTGCCGTGAGCACCTTGGACGTCTTCTATCTCGTGCTTCTTGTGGACTCCAGTCTAAAGTAGCTCTTTCCATATTACTTTTCTTATTTTCTTTCCTTCTTCACTCCTCTCGGGAGCATAGGGCCTCGACAAGACTAAGTCTTGCGTTGGTTTCGTTAATCTATTTTGATTTCTGAGAGGGTAGGTGATTAGCCTGCCGCTTATTCTTATATTTGCTAGTTAATTTTCTTCTTCCTGATTGGTGTGATAGCCGCTTAAGCGATTTTGTCCAAGTTTAACAAAGTGCGAGTCGTTTCTTTCTACCTGATCTTTCCAACGCAGAGGAAGCCTTCCTTTTCCTCTGCTACCACCAGTTGGTACTGCATCGAATACTTTCAGAGGCGGAGCGTTTGTATCCATTCAGACGACATGAGCCAGCGAACGAAGCTGCTGTATCTTTAATCGCTGCGGTATGTCTGCTACTCAATTTCGTACTGTGTTCAAATTAGGATTTGTTGGCCAGAGAGATTCTACATAAAATTTCAAGGCTGACATCGGTATCGGTGTTAATACTGGGTCGCAGATAAACCTCGAAACCATAACTGTCAACAGTGGCGTGAGTGCCGATACGCGACTGCGTTGACTGTTTGTTTGATGACAGGAGGTACTTCGTTTTGTCCTCGTTCACCACCAGACCCATTCACTTTGCTTCTTTATCCAGTTTTGAAAAGGCAGCACTAAAAGCACAGTTGTTAAGGCCGATTATGTCAATATCAAATGCAGCTTTAAAACCGCTAAAACGATGGTGTGTGTCGATTCTCCTTTCATAGGTCCTTTCCAAGACTCATATTTTTTACCAATATTCGTACGTAGTTTCCGTTGATGCATATTAGTATTCGCCATAGACCTCTTCAAACAAACGAAGTGATTTAGCAATAATTTCTTTAAGGTAGTTGGGAAGCAAAACTTCCAGATAATGGCATTCATTTAGTACGAGCAAATTTTCCATTATGTGAAATGTGTTAATACTACGATAGATTAATGTTGACAAATATCCAACCTATAAATAAAACTCTAATACATATCCAATACCTACACAACAACTTGCTTCTAAACGAACTCAATTTTTCAGTAAAAATAATTAAACTATTTTGAATATTAAAATAGAATTTATTACTCATTTTACTTTACTATTAATCCTTCCCTCAGTTGTGTTATGAAACTTTTTGCATTGCATTTATTTTGCTAGTGATGAGCAACAGAGTACCAACATTTTTTTATCGAACGCGAAATAGTGCAAACGTACCGGACCCTGTATCACAAATAAAAGATTCAATATATCACGAATAGTTAAATCTTATCCTTTTATCTATATACATATATATATATATACATATATATATTTGTAAAAAAACAAAAGTAAAAATTTGAAATTTTGTTGAAAAGTTTCCAATTTTTTTTTTTTAATTAGTACCTTGTTTGAAAATAGGATTGATATCGCTTTTATAGGAAAATGAATAGCGTGTTTGAAGTGAAACTCTTAGGCGTCGATGGACGAGCGAGAATGGAGAGTAAAATTTCAAGGCCATGCAACGTTTTGGGCATTTTCGTTCCGCGAGAGAGGAAAAAGATATAACGTGGAGGAAAAGGAGCGAGAGAGAGAGCTATACCTTATATATACCTTAGGTACACTTTAGAAATAAGAGAAATAACACTGCCTACTTTTTGGCACTTGTTTGTTGGTGCAAACTTGTAGGAAATATATTTTTGGGCCTACCTTTTGGCGTTATATTTTTTTTCGGTGCCTACTGTTTAGGGCGTTTTTTGGTCCCAATAATTTTGGCGTTTTTTTTTTGGTGCCTACTTTTTGGCGCTTTTTCCGTTTCCTGGCTGGTGCTTGTGCGTATTCCGTTTTTTATAAATTTGGTCTATTTGTATTCTCTGCAAATATTGTGAATTTATTTATATATATATTCTTTATCTCTCTCTCATTCTCTCTCGGGTCTCCCTCTTTCTTTGTTTGCCTTGAAAGTTTCACTTTTGTTACGCTACACGAACTTTCTTTTTTAGCCTCATGAGAACTATCGATATCGATAACTATAGTTTAACAGCTGAAAATGGCGAGCTCAGTTGACATTTCTGTTCAGTAAGGTTTGGCAAGTTAGCATTAATCGTCTAACGCCAGAATAACGCTTCCAAATTATGTATTTATTTTTGTTTTATTTAAATTTAGTTTGGAAAAAAAAATATTTGTTGGCGAAGTTCATAGAGCGAAATGTTGAAGGAGACGCCAAAATGTCGACTCGTCGTCGTTCTCAGCTTGTTGGTCTTTGCCCTTCGACTTTGCACTTTTGCTGAATGGGTTCGTTTCAATTTATACTTCAGATTTATTAGAAAAATTAGACTGATCGAATGGACCAAGTAACTCGTAGTCTCAGCAAACATACATATGCCGGATACCATCCCCAAAAAAAAAATAAATGCCATGAAATTGTCTACAATATTATAATAAATATAATTCATTCCAGCAATATTTCTGTTCTGTAGTTAGTCCTGTCATAAGTTCTGTTACGAAATTAAAATACTTTTTTTAATGAAGTTTGTTTTATTTAATCATGTAAGTATTAGAAAAAAATAAATAAATTTTCATTCGAAATAGTCACCATTTAGTGACTAGGTAGTCGACAGGCCATGTTTTCCAATTCTGACCACAAACTGTAGTCCAATGGATTCAGATCTGGCCTTGGGAATATTGTTTTTTAACCACTGCTGGGTGGTTTTTACCAGGTGGGCTGGAGTTGAATTTTGCTGGAAGATCCAACGCCCTCCATTGAAGAGAGTAGCACTCAACTGCTTCATCACGCCATCTTCTCAGAAGTGAAAAAATGTTACTCCTTTACAAGACTCTCTTTACCAAACCATTACGGAGGCTGGATGGTGGCCATGCCGAACCCTCAAAACAAAATTGTTTGCGTCTCTAGATGTTTTAGCTTAGATTTTGTCGTTTTGCTTGTTAAAAACTTTCTCAACAGTGAAAACTTTCTCATCTGTGGAAAAAATATTTTCATGGCTGTTGACCATGTGCCAGCAAAGAAGCTGTTTGCATCTGTCGAGTCGAATTTTCTTCAAGAGCGTTGGCAAGAGATGAGTGGCGGAAGGCTTTCATGTGGAGACCATTTCTAAATAGTCTTGACATGGATCTGGTCGATACATTCATTTCCCTGGACATGATTTGCTGCTTTTTAAGAGGATTTTTACGAATTCTTTCTTGAACGGCTTTTATAGCTGCACTGGTTCGAGCCACACGAGGCCGACCACTTCTTTTTTTGTCTGTCACTTCACATTTTCACATCAAGATTCGGTTCGATTGATCATGCGGTAAACAAACATTCTCGAAATAGTAAGTTTTTTCAGCAATTCGTAAATCTCACTTGCACTTTTCCCACACTTTCGTAATGCAAATACACTGAAGAAACCTTCTACCATTTGGTAGACAATGAGTTTCCGAAAAATTTCACAAATTTAATTTAAATTTAACATGGCTTGTATTTGACGACCCAACAATGACTAGTTAAGTCACAGTAATATTAACCGCAACATGATGCTGATGAAGCTCATCAGGTGTTTAATAGCAAGCCGTGCTATATCAGCAGGCGAAGTAAAGAAATGAGAGTCAAGATACTTAAATATGGAATCAAAATAAGAAGGTGCTGAGATGATTCCACCTGATTCGCCATACAGCTGACGCAAAAAGCACTCGAAGTAATGTAGAGTCTCACAGCATGCATACCTGGCGGGCAGTGTCCTGTAAGCGCACCCACAAAATTAAAAATATGAGGATTGGTTAACCTTAGAAGATTCCTCGAGCGCCTCCAATTCACATGTCGCCCACTCTTCCGTTAATGTAAAGTGAGAGGAGAATGCCTTGCTTGGACTAAGCGAAATTTTACCTACATTGATCAGTCGCGAGGGGCAAGAAGGAGTTGGTGAAAACCTTTTCATACATATTTTTTTTTAATAGACTGGACTGATACCCACTCTCATCTCTAATTACCACCACAAAGTTGCCGGTCCTCCTAGCCTCAAGAGAAGACTGGGAATGATACTGTGAAAGACAGAACAAATTCATCCATGTTCTTATATATATAGACGGTTCAAAGCTTGAGGGTCATTGGCTCGAGATTCTCGGCTCCCTGCCTATTGCAGTTGTTTAGGCTGAGCTGATAATAATAATTAAGACCGTAGTACTGGCACGGTGTGATGCAATACTTGAAGATGATATCTACATTTTCACTAATAGCCAGACGGCTATAAAGTCTCTCTCAAAGCAGTCGAAAACTGAGCTGAGTTATTTTCGCTCCAGTCCATTGCGACGTCCTTGGTGATTCCACATATTTCGTGACCTCAGCTTTTATAGTGTAGCCTCCATTTGTTTAACTACATCTTTAAGCCGATTTTGAGGTGAATTTATGAGATGTTGAGTTCCAACTCAACCATGATTGCACAAGCACCAATTTTCTTTCAACCAAAACGTCAAAACCTTTTAGCTTAACATTTTTTTGTTTTAGTTAACATACCTTTTATGTCACTTTTTTAGTGAACGATTTTTTTCGAGAAAAATGAGCGAATGTGTTAAATTAGTCTTAAAGCCAGATTAAGTAAAGTATTAAAGCCAGATTTAATAAAGTACTAGTTTTGTCTCATATTAATTTCAACTTCTAAGCATGAAAAATATGACTTCAAGAATACCCTGAGTTAAGGTTATTAAAAACTTTAAGGGGTTATATACACTTGTAAGGCTGAAAAATAACATTTTTTTGAGAATTTTTTACAAAGAACGATTTTATTAAACAAATACAATTTTTAATTATTCAAATAATTACTACTTTAAAGTTAATTATAGCATGTAAAGTTAGGGAAAATATTGAAATGCGCGGCTCCTGCAGTTGACCTCCCAAGCGTCCTCAAAAAAACAGCGTTCGGGGGTGGACAAAATATCTCCGATTTGGAATCGAAAAGCCAATAAGATTATTTTTTCGGATAGATAAAATTATAAGTTTTGATAAAATGGCGGCTATAGGAAAAAAAATCGAATTTTCTACAAAAATTTTCGCGAAAAATTGCCTAAAAAAATAGAAAAAATCATCAGAATTCTTATTCCTTCGACTAATACCTGGAGAATATATCTGAGAAGATTGTGTTAAAATTTCAAATTTCCACCGACTTCGAAAACACGTTTTGAGAAAAACGCGTTTAAAGTTTGAAAAGCACTTTACATAGGGTAACAATTCTCTGTAATGCCTTCTCAAACTTGCGTGTAACTTCGAAAATATTAACCGGAACGATATTAAATTTTCTGTATGCATTCTTAAATATATGTAGATTAAGAAAATAAAATAAAAACAAAATCGATTTTTTGAAAATTCTAACTGTATATAACCTCTCAAAATCTCGTATAAATAAGGTTTTTTTATTAAAACAACTATAGAGTTTAAAATTATTATCGATATAAATTCAGGTGTGCAGAAATTCGTTAAAAAAAAGTATGGATTTTTGAGTGCCCATATTTTAGTTTCCGCTATTATTATTACTAGATCCATTGTTCCCCTTCATGGATTCAGGATATTTCTCTGAGCCCAATTTCTTCAATAAGTTTTATTTAATTTCGTCCTCTGATAAAAGATTTTTACCCAGGTCTTTGTGCCGCTTACGCATCAGCGCGGAACATGCAGCCAGCAAATGGAGGGACCTACAGTTTAAAGCCGACTCCGAACGGCAGATATTTTTATGAGGAGCTTTTTCATGGCAGAAATCCCCTAGGAGGTTTGCCATTGCCTACCGAGGGGCGACCGCTAGTAATTTCGGTGTTTCACCGAGATTCGAATCTACGTTCTCTCTGTGAATTCCGAATGATAGTCACGCATCAACCCATACGGCTACGGCGGCCGCCGTTTACTCTTACTTAATTCCATATAATCTTTAAATCGGTTTAGGTGTAATCTACCTATCGTTAATTTTTATTACGATGAATCTGGTAGATGGTCCCAGTAAAATCATCTTTGTCTTTCCTCTGCTTCTTGAATAAGAGAGGATAAGTCATCGCTATATTTATAGAAGAGCTCCTCTTATTTAGTAGTGGTATAATTAGTATGTACGAAGATTATACTTAAGCTTTGTAACCAATGTAATATCTAAGTCAATAAAGTTGTAAACTTCTTCCGAACTGTATTCACGTATAATTCCACTCTGGTGCGATGACACAAGAATGTCGATTTTGTATTTTTTTTCACACAGTCAACAAGTTTTCCGTTTTACGAGGGTTATTGCGTCCAATAGTGGAAGCACATTAAAATAATAATGAATGAATCATAAAATTTGTTTTTCGTAATACTCTCCTTGTATTTGCTTGAACCAATTTTCGAAGCCCTTTTGCTACTCAAAAGTGAATACCTCCAAAACAAGCTGTTAAAAAGTTTATACAGCTTCTTCAAGCGTAGAAAAACGTCAAACTCGCATTTTATTTTTTAACTTCGGGAACAAAAAGAAATCATTAGGTGCCAAATTAGAGCTGTAAGGTCCTTTGAGAGCTCAAAAAATATGTGATCGGTTACTGAGATCGCATTGTTTAGTGAAAAACGATTCGTCTACAGCGGTTGGTTTGACATTGACATTCTTCAATAAATAAATTCTACAATGAGTAATTCTCTATATTTCTCCAGTACAGTTGCGGCATAGCCAGATTTTCCGAAAAAATAGGCGACCATTTACATTGAGGAGCTTCTTCCACGAACAACATTTATTGCATTAAGCTCATCTTGGAACACTCCTACTGTCGATTGGTGTTTTATTTATGGCTGGTTTGCACCTTTGAATCACCGCGGCTGAATTTCTTCAATATTTCATTACATCAATAGCACAAGCCCTTTTATGCGGTATCCAACAAATACAAATTTTTTCGACGACCAAATTTTTTTGCGTATGCTAGTGCCACTAATTTCCAAGGATTCCTCTTTCTCGCGTTATGTCACTTGACGAACTTGGGTTGATTGACGTACATCATCACTTTTTTCAGACACATTTCAATCTGCATGTTGTTCAAACTCGTTCCAACGTTTCACAGTGACTAAGTGTGTTGCTTCAACTCTAAATAACGAAGTAAGCTGATCAATGTTTTACTGTATCGATATTTCACGTCGAACAAATCATCGCACGAAAATGTTCACGAATTAATTCCGTAGAACAAATATGGCTCGTAAGTAAAAACGTTTGCAAAAAAACGTTTACGCCCAAACGCCCGAAAACACCCGCCCGAATCCACACGCCCGAATGTATATTTCCCCGAATTGACAGTTTCCCGAATTTTTTTGCCCGAACGTCTTCGCCCGAACCCATTTGCCCGAATCCTTTTACCCGAAAAGAAAAAAAAATTTAAAATAATTAAGAATTAGTATACACTTGAAGTACATGCAAGAAAAGAACAAAAGAGTGCTATTCCTTTATTTATTCATAACAAATGTTGTCAAAATTCTTGTGTCAAATTCATCAGTCAGTCATTCGTTCTTAATTATTCATAAAAAAATGGAAGAAATTGAGGAAGTGGGACAACTTGTCGGAAAAAAATTAATAATCGGAGGATACATTTATGTCAGATCCAAACCGTCGAAAAATAATCAATTCTATTGGGACTGTCATTTGGTTCGAAGAAAAGAAGCGACACCACGTCAAACCTGGATATCACTCCAAAAACGATTACGCACAATAACGGAAGAATACCAAAGATATAAAGAAGAAAACAAAATTTTGGAATACTTAACTAATTTAGCATACAACATTCAAATATCCTAAATTCACACAATTCAATTTCTTTCACACCATGCCATATAATTAAAACTTGTTTACAAAATTTTGAATTTTAATTATTTATTAACATTTTTATATAAAATTTATTTTTATTTTTTCGGGCATTTTTCGGGCATTTTTCGGGAAAATTAATAAGATTCGGGTATTCGTATTCGGGCAAATTTATTCGGGTAAATTATTTTCGGGTGATTGGGTTTCGGGTGAATGTCCATTCGGGCATGTGTTTTCGGGATTTTGACCTGGAATCGCAAAAAAATACCAAACTGTTCGATAAAAATAGCTCATCGAATTAGCTCGAATTACGGCTCATCACACATACTTTTGCAAAGGCACAAAATATAAAAGGCGACCCTCGTACTCGCGCGTTTTACAATACTTACATACAATCAATGACACTTCAACGCACCCAGCGATAACCCAGTCGCAATCCAAGCATTACTACGTCGATACAAACAAACAAAAAAACACACTGTTATCAGCTCATCTTCAGCGAGTAAGATGAAAAAATACCAATCATATGAACTGTAACAACACCACAGTCCACTAGTCGCTACAGCGGCTGATTAGCCGCGATTTTTTACAATCCAAGTCAGTCTCATCGAACGGCTCCAACGCAGAAGAACCAAGTAAAAACCATCAGAACTTTTTCAATGAAACCGAATTCAAACGAAATGAATTTCTGCGAAGCGTCTTATATGTTTTTATTAATTGCCACCGCGATATGTATGCAAATGGTAAGTCAAAATAAAAACACATAACATCAAAAACTAGCCAAACGACAAATCACATCGATAGTTAAGTAGGATATGCAAATTATAAAATAGTTGTGCAGAAGGAAATAAAATAAACAAATGTTTTGTAGGTTAGCAGCGCTTCGACGACAAAGGCGTTGTCAGCAATGACTGCGAGTCAAAACGCCGATACGGATACAGAGATATTACGCAAATGTTTACGTGAAGTGGGCAGCAAAGATTTGGTCGGCGAGCTGCAAAAAGTTGCACGCTATTCCAAGTGGACGAAAGAGGAGATACCCTGTTTTACGCGTTGTCTTGCCGCTGAGAAGCGCTGGTTCGATGCTGATGAAAGCAAGTGGATTAAGCAGCAAATCGCTGAAGATTTGGGAGCAGATATGTACAACTATTGTCGCTATGAGTTGGATCGATTTAATGAGGATGCCTGCGAGTTTGCATATACGGGCTTTCGTTGCTTGAAACAGGTATGATATGACATGGGGTATATTTATATTATTTCAATAGTGATTATCTATGAAAAGTGGTATAAAAAAGAAGAATAAAGCCGCTTATAGGAATTCACTATATGCAAAAGTAGGAACTACACAACACTCCATATTAGAGATCTGCATACATACAAAGATAGATACAGTATTAGAGTCCTGAAATTCAAGCATGTGTCCAGAATGTTCGTCATTTAAATTGAAAAACTCAATCACACTTCAGTACCGTAGCTATAATCCTTCCAATCGACATAGGTAAATTTACTTTTACAAAATTAGAAGTAATGATAAAAAATGTTCCTACGCACCTTAAACTACTTCAACAAAGTTGTGTATAGTGCAAAACCGTTGTGTATTGTGTGGCCGTTTTTTATAGAGCTGATTATCCTTTACAAATAAAATCAAAATGTTTTCAGAGTTATTTTTGGGACATTGAAAGTAATTTCCATACCACTTTATCAAACGGATAAATTCTATATGGCTTGACTTTGGGTAACTCAATTTACTTCAACAACTACACTAAATGAAGCTCTAAGCTCTATTTTGTATATCCTGGATCCATACCTATTGCAGTACATCATATAGATCCTGGCATAAATGCAAAATTTCTCACAATTGCGGTCGTTAGTTATCTAGTAATCTTCTGTGAAATAAGATCGTAATGACTGGCATGGCAATGTTGAACAAAATTGAACACTGTGCTATGATCAATGATGTAACCAATCTATTCGTTGGTACCATGCATGCCATAATCATCTTAAACTCTCAAAAGTGAGGGAAGGCGCAAATGCTCACAACACCTATAAAACAGGTGCGAATGAAGTGCAGTGCGGAGTTTTTGGAGCTCTCTGGGAAAAGTTTAGCGAGTATTTTCGACGGCATTGCTATTAACAATTGCCATCACTATGACCCTCAACGTAAGCAAGAGTCCATGCAATAGTATAAGAAGGGTGTAAATCCCCAAAACAATTAAAATCACTCCATCCGGTGGAAAGATCATAGCCACAGTGCTTTGAGGTACGGAAATAATTTATTTATTGAGTACACGGAAAGGGGTAAAACCATAAACGCCGCAACTATGTTCCCACTTTTCATAATTTAAGAGAAGTAATGAAAGTGAAAAAAACCAGGAAAACTAATTGCCCTGCCCGTCATTTTTCTTGTTTCAATAACTGATTCACACAGCACACGTTTTGAAAGTAGCTGTATGAGGCTATGGCTTCGTAGGAATTTATCACCCATCGTAAAATCCACACCTAGCCGCTAGAGATTACTTTTTATTCCCAAATTTGAAAAACAATTACTGGGCTGAGTTAACCGTACATGCATTTCTTTCATTCATATCTTAGAGATTTGTTCTTATTCTTCTCAAGATGACATCATATTCCAGCAGGAGATGTGCTGGTCTCCCTGGAGATGAGTCTCTGAAATATAGTTTTTAGACAATAAATTTGGCTTATGTGGATGGCTTTTGAGACTGCGATGATACCAGTAACCATTCTAAATTTATTTTTTGGGAGGTTTGTTTAAGCCTTTGAAGATTATGTAAGTACATTCCCAGTAAGGTATGCTTAGTAAAGGGTTTTCCAATAAGAGGTGTTATTTTGATAAAAGATGACTGGTTTCGTTGCTTGTGTGACACGTAGCGCCGTCTTGTTGAATACAAACGTTGTCTAGATCAATACCATCCAATTCCGGCCATAAAAAATCGTTAATCATCTCTCGATAGCGCAGTCCATTCACCGTAATTGTTGCTCCAGTTTCATTTTCGAAAAAGTCCGATGACTCCGCCGGACCATAAACCGCACCAAACAGTCACACGTTGAGGAGCCTCTCTTTTCGACAGCAATTCTTGGATTTTCTGAGCCTCAGATCTGACAATTTTGCTTGTTGACGAATCCACCGAGGTGGAAATGGGCCTCATCACTCAAGATGATTTTTCGATGGAATTCCGGATCATTTTCATGCATTTCAACGAACCAATCAGCAAAGACACGAGGTTGTTGATGATCGGCCGGCTTGAGTTCTTGTGTTAACTGGACTTTGTAATGACGTTTACGGAATGCCTAATTCCAAAGAACAACGAGGAATGGGCAAACCTGGGTTTTCTTCAACACTTTCGGCTACAACAGCAATATTTTCGGCTGTTCTTAACGCATAGTGCACTGTTCTTGACACGGGTGCACGCGAAGTGCACGGGTTTTATTCTTTACATCACTAACTTCTCCCAACAGCTCGAATTTTCTCACCAATTTCTATACTGCGGTCCGACAAGGTGCTTCACGATGACCAAAAATGTTCGAGTTTTACGAACCGTCTCTGCCAAATGTTAATAATAATTTCAATGCATTGTTTAAGCGTATATCGTTCCATTTTTATTAATGGCGTAGTTTCTACTAGTCAAATATCAAAAAATGACAGCTTCAAAAGTGACATCTACCGAAATAGCGGGCTATTGAAAATAACACCTGTTATTGGAAAACCCTTAATTAGAGCTTGGTTAGAGCTAGCCGCAATTGACAGTGCCTAGCCACAGTGACAGTCAATCTTCAAAAGCCACGCGACTGTCCATAGGGCGAATAGACAGAATAGACGCCACTTCATTTGGTACAATAAGGGCATAGAAGAAAATTTTTTGACTGTTGAAATTGTAAATGGACCAAGAAAATTCTGCGGGACTTACCTTTAGACAAAACAGCAAGAGAAATCTTTGACTCAAAACTTGCAGTATTTTCACAAGTGCTTTAGCCATATTCACATGTATAAAAGATATGATCAACATTCTTACCAAAAGAAACAAGGCTATGCTTTTGAATTTTTTTAGAATTATATTTCTTCATTAGCTAGAATCAGTTGCAGTAAGAGAGGATGAGATGCATTGGAAATCAAGAGGGAAAAGTATAGCAATCAAGAAGTATGTAAATAATTACCCAGGTCCACAAAATTCACTTGGAAATCAGTCTCATATCAAAAAAAGAAAAAAATGTTCTGGGTTTTCAATAAGTTATGCTGTTCGATAAGAAAAATACAACTTTATGGATTGAAATACACTTTATTATTCAGTATAGTCTGCCTGAACATCAATAGACTTGTTCTAACGAGATTCCAATTTATGCATTCTCTCCCTGAAGTGTGAGTCTGGAAGGCCTCAAAATATGATTCCACAGCTGATATCATCATCATTTGTTAAAAAAGAGATGAAAGTCGCCAGGGGCCTGGTGAATACGGTGGATGCGCCAACAATTCGAACTTTAATTCATGCATTTGAGCCATTATCAAAATGCTCTTGTGACACGGCGCATTGTCTTGATGAAAAATAATTTTTTTCTTTTGCAAACTGGGTATTTTTTTTCAAGAATTTTTTCCTTCAGCTGACCTAAAAGGTAACAGTAATATTTACAATTTATTGTTTTACTGGCTTGCAAGTAATCCTCAAACAAAATTCATTTCGCATCCCAAAAAATTGATGCTAACACCTTATTTGCCGATTTCTGGACACGAACTCGTTTCAGATCGAAAAACTAAGCTCTCACCACCCTTTAGTCCCTTGTTTTGATTTAGGTACATGGTGATAATACCAAATCTTATTCATAGTGATGAATCCTTGCACAAAATCCATTTTATCCCTTCGAAAATGCTCTAAATGTTGCTAAGAAAGTCACATTCGAATATGTCTTTGTTCCATTGTTAGAGAATGCGGCCCCCGTTGTGCACAGAGATTTCTGAAACCCAATACTTCAGTTAAAATACGGCTTACACTGTTCAATGAGATGCCTAGAGTTTCTGCTAAATCTCTTTCAGTCACTCGACTATACCTGTATGATATCTCTTATTTTTTCCACGATTTCTGGTGTTGTTACTGTTTTTGGACGTTCATGACGTGGATCGCCGTCAAGGCTTGTACGATCACGTTTAAATTCAGCAACACATATTTCTACTGTACTAATTAATGGCGGCCGCCGTAGCCGAATGGGTTAATACGTGACAACCATTCGGAATTCAGAGAGAAAGTGGGTTCGAATCTCGGTGAGACGCCAAAATCAAGAAAAAGTTTTTTCTAGTAGCGGTCGCCTCTCGGCAGGCCATGGCAAACCTCCGAGTGTTTTTCTGCCATGAAAAAAACCTCCGTTCGGGAAGAGGAGGAGCTCGGCCAAATACCAGAAAAGGGTGTACCCGCCAATTATATATATTTATATATAATATAATTGATGGCCAAAAGTCTTTATACACTTTCAACATTCGTTCATAAATTTCCTTTGCTTTTAACCCTTAAAAAATTAAAATTCAATCACTGCACAATACTTGATACTCACCATTTTAGAAAATACCGCGACAAGTCGATACTAAATGACTTGTAAACAAAGAAAGAATTGAAAACTTATTAAAAGTGTACCAACATAACGAAAAACATATAGGCTAGCAGCAGCCTCTCTTTTTGAACCGCAAAACTTATTGGACTACCTAGTATATAACCTATATGTATATATAAGTAGTTCCCCGAGGGAGTAAAGGGCCACTGGGAAAAGTAAAAAGTCACTTGGAGCCAGGTTCCGCCTGTAGGATGGATAACAAAATTCTCTGAATTCCATATCTTTTTAGGCAACGCAACCCGATCTTCGTAAATCTCTTATAATCGCTGCAGTATTCTACGCGGACTAAATCTTTCTAATTCAGTTTTTTATAATAAGTAGTTCTTCTGCTGTCAGCAACAAGTTGATATTTCGATTGAGTACTACTATTTTAAGACTTCTTGGGCATTTCCCTCGGTAGCACGGTCCAATCCTCGTTGACATAGTGTTGAAATGTGTTCACTGGATAACTCTTAATGAATGAATCAAGCAATTAGTGTTAATCAGAATCTCTAGAAAACTTCTAGGCATGCGGTTTTATAGCACATTGAATTTTAGTATAACAAATGAAAGTTTAAAGTCTGTCTAAAATCGCGTTAACTTAAGTTTTTTTTTTTGCATACGGAATTTTCTGTCATATAAAACGCATGTTGGAAAAAATGATATTCTGGCTTTCAAACCAGAGTGATTATTTAAATTTTTGTACATCACAAAAGCATTTAATTTAAATAAATATATATCTATCTGCAGGCTGAACTGTACACTCTCGAAACCTACAGGAACATACTGAGCTGTGCCAACGAGCTGAATGTCACCATGGAAGAGCTGCAAAAGTATGCCGCCTTCCCTTCCAAAGAAGTTGTGCCCTGCCTCTTTCAATGTTTAGCTAAAAAGATGAATTTCTATACCCACACCTACGAGTGGAACTTTGAAAATTGGGTAAAAGCATTTGGGCCAATGCGACAAAATCGCTTAGCCTCAGATGTATGCAAAGTGAGCGCTGAGCAAATGCAAACGCGCGACAAATGTGAATGGATGTATGAGGAGTATAATTGTTTGGAACGCTTGAACTATAACACGGACGGTTCGTATCCGTTAGAAACGACGACGTTGAGTGCTGTGATTGCTAGCAAAGCAGCAAGTGAAGCCAAAGAGTAGGAGAGCAAAGGGGATAAGGTGGAAGAAGCAGACAATGTTTCGTGGAATAGTAGATTAAGCTAAAGATACACATAACTTTACTCGCACAATACTCATTATTTTAAAAAGCAAAAAAAAATTTAGCTCCCTTGCAGTCAAACCAAGGCCGTTTAATGGAATAGCGGAAGTAGGGTTGCAGTTTTGATTTGTATCTACTTATTTGGTATCTAAATTAGAAAATGTTATTTAAGTCACTCTAAACTGTCAATATTTGCTTATAAATTTTAACATTCTAGTGACCAAAAGCAAAAAAAATGCATTGCTCGTGTTACTTTTATTCTTTTGCTGCTACCTATTTAATGTGCCTTGAATCAAACCCATTTTATTTATTTTATGTTACTGCTTTTTTTGGCTTTTAATGAAATACACATCCCAGATATCTAAGAAATTTTATTTCATGTTTTTAAGTAATCGTTATTTTCACGTATATGTATGTATGTGTGCGCGAAAAATATGTTGCACATATTTAAATTTTGTAAAATCAAAATTATACCTCCCGTCTCAAATACAACTCAAATGTTCATTTCGCAATGTAAGTTTTGCGCACAATCGGTCGATTTACGGAGATCCAGCAGGAAAAGACACGATTCGCCCAAGTGCAGGTATCCGAATCGTGTTCGTTGTGATCGATACACTTCTCCAAACCATGTGAGATTTTAGCCAAATTTTTGGTACTCTTCGCAGTGAATTGCGCAATAATCGCCTTCTCATCGAAGCCCTTCTCCTCTGTGAAGAGTCCCATTTTCTCCACAAAACACTTCACATAGCAATTCGTGCGCTTGTGAGCGGGGAATTCATAGTTTAAATATTTCTGATAAATATCTTCGGGTATACGGAACTCATCACGGCACTCCTCATGCGCAATAATCGCATCTTGAGCTGTGCGGAGCTGAAATTTGGCTGCGGCCTGTTGACAGATAAGCAAAACGATATTTTGTAAATAAAAAATTAATGCAAATTGTACAAGCGCAGAAGAAAAGAGATAAAATGGGGTAAGAAAAAAGTTGCACAAAAATGTTACATTGTTAAAAAAAATTTTCTTTTACTTTTTTAGTGCTGCTGTGCCAATTACTGTTTTGTTAATATTTATTTATTTATGCTCTACGCTACGCACTCACCAATGCCACACAGGCCAGCAACAAGATCAGCTGGAGTTTCATTTTTAAAACTATCAGCAACTTTTTCCACAACTTTTACACAGTCCTAACGGATCTTATCGCGGTCAAGCAAATCAGCGAGCGAGCGTACAATGAATTTATTGGTTGTTGAATGTTGCAGGTAACACAGCGGACTAAACCAGTCTGCAAGATTTTTTCACAATTTGTAGGTGTGTGACTTGAATTTAAATTACTTATATGTTAGTAGAAAAAAAAAGAAGTACCTAGTTGTCGGTCGCCGATTGGAATAGTGCTGCTACTCGGCTGAGGCTGAAGCTGAGGTTGTGTGCGTGATTGTCGCTTAGGAAGTGGGCTGTCATTGCTGTCACCGTCGTTCCCGTAGTCGAGGCAAGCAGGCTGCGACACGACTGGGTGCAGGTTTTCTGGAAAGTTCAAAATACATATTGCTGGCATGCGTATATGTGCCTGTAATCTGCGCTAGCCAGACATGAAAACCAGCTACGGGCCGCTGTCGCCACCAGCAACTAGCTTTGAACCAAGTGCCACCATCCAGTCAATCAGCCATCGAAGCTGGTCGCGTACCATTTTCTTGGCTTGCTGTGGTTTCTTCGTTGCGCTTATGATACTTTAAGTTTTATTGTATTTTTATATGCAAACACTTATTAGCATTCCACACGAACTGGTTTCATGCTTCTTGATATCTCGACTCTCAGCGCGCGTACTCACGTTCCGCTATCATCCGCCGTCACCGCAACTATCCCTTTCATTGTATCTGGGCTTGCCTCCTGCTTGCTTGCTTTTGGCATTATTATATAATTTTGCTTTACCTACATATACATATGTAACTCTGGCATTTGCGCGATTAATAAATTATAACGGTACTTGTTTATTAAGTATTTGGAGGATTAAGAACTCAAACTTGACAAGTTCTTTTAATTTTGCCGCATCTTGTTATACCCACAAGAAAATATTGGTTATTAATTTTTTTAATTTCGAAGTCAATGGAGAATTATGTCATTTCAAAAAATTATATTTAGGCATTCAATTTAAGTTATTGAGTTTGATAAAAATTGCTAAGCCATTCTTTTTTCTTTTATTTCGAAATTTTTGAAATTAACTAAGGCAAATTATCTGCTTTTACTCCGCTCTTAAAAAAATTATCCCCTATTGACTAAAAACTCGATCAACTAATTTTTTTCAGCCACTCCTGAGGCCAGGTGTGTATCATCACTAAAGTTTTGTAGTGTGTGTCTTCATGTTTGAAGGGACAGCAGATAGGAGCTCATGAGGAGCTTTTTTATGGCAGAAATACATTTAGAGTTTTTCCATTGTCTGCCGAGAGGCGTCCGCTATTTGAGAAAACTTTTCCCTTAAATTTTGTTGTTTCCAAATGAAAACTATGCACCAACCCATTCGGCCAGGGCGGGTGCTGAATCTTCTAACGATTTGTTAAATGTGCATTGGATCTTAAGTTGCCTTGATGATATATAACTTCCCTTTCTATTTGCCAATTCTGGTCAATTTTGATCGATCACCTGCTTCGATTTGGTAAGTTGCTGACAGTAGTAGAAATTGAGTGCTTGATGATGAGTTGGGCCATCTCATAGCAATTTGATCACGATTTTCTATAGCTATTATTCTCCGATGTGAACCACTTTTCAATACTGCCGTCCATCCGCTTAAAAAATGTGTCGATTTCATAACGTTTCAGCATAAAGTCGCGACGAGAATTCGGTGCGCTTTGTTAAACACTTTGCGGTCGATGCTGCCAAGGCAAGGTGTCATTAAGAGGAAAGGAAAGATTTCCGAGATCAGTAGAAAAAAATAAAATTTAACGCAGTAAATCAGTTTCAACGAATTCTATCGGCTGATATTGCAATCAAAGAAATTTGCCGATCGCAAAGGGTTAATTAGGACTAAAATAGCTTAGGTGGGCATGATATTTTACATAAAGAATATATCGGGTATAAAAAGTGAAGTTCTGCTCAAACTAAGACATTTCTATTCTCGTTTCAATGAAGTTGTAGAAAAAAATCGGTAGTAATATAGTAGTGATGTTTTTAAGCTAAATATGTTACAAATACAATATATACTGTAAATATTTTCTTGTCAAGCCCTTCAGAATGTGTGCCACTCTTTCTTGCACAACTTCAGCGGTGGCGAACACCACAAATGATAAAATTCATATTATGGCGTAGACAAAGCGAATAAGATGCAATGGCTACATTGACTAGATCATGTCAAACGAATGGATAAAAACTCTCCAGCCCATAAAGTATTCGGTGCGGTGCTTCTTGATTGTAGTAGACAAAGACTTCGACCATATACCTGTATATTCACCACCATCCCAAATATTTACGCTGTATATTGTTTTCCATTGAGATGTTCGCAAATTCGAGAATAAAATTAATATTTGGACTTACACAAATATTATTATAACTACTGGCGTTTATGAAGAACGTTTAATAACAATCCGATGAGACTTAAAGGGACTTAGCCACTCAAAACTAACAATCGGTAGTACTCACAGTGGCGATATTAATTCATAAAGCCACTCGAGAATTTAATTTGATTTCTGAGCAATGGGCAGCTTTACCTCGCAGCAATGTAACAATGTGTGTTTGCATGTATAGCACTTCTGACTTTTTATGTAAATATGTATGTATATGCCTTAAGTACAGATTTATACATACAATACTGCTGGAAATAATGGGACTGAGTTCGTAATTTCGAAATAATGAAAATATAACAAAAAAATCTGCCGCTACTCATCAATGAAAGATGGTCGATATGAAGTTGATATACAGCTAGTCAAAAACCCGAATGGAAACCTTGGGTCAGTTCAAAGTACCGGAGTGGTCCAAGGCTCTGTCATCGCTCTTGCTAGTTTTAACATTCCAAACAAATTCACATGCCTTTTGGTATTAGGTGCACGTAACGGGCGTCTTTTGAAAGCCACTTATTCAGAATTTGGTCTGAATAGTTTTGTCATAGTCGTACGTGTTTCTCAGTTAGACAGTTGTTGAATGCAACGTTTAGTCATAGAGAACTATAGGGTTTTTCAGTAAGAGCGCTTCAACTTTTGAACTTTTTTGAATAAAACACAAACGGTTTGACTTTTTTAACTAATTTTTTTTTTATTATCGAGTTTGAACATATACTTTTAAGTATGAAATTCGATTTCTTTTGCATGACCACCGCGTGCACGTTTTACGAACTCCAATCGTTGAACCCAATTTTTGACCACTCTTTTCCATAAATCGGCCGAAATTCCAGCAATTTCGCGTTCAATATTGGCTCTGAGCTCACAAATCGTCGCCGGCTTGTTACTGTAGACCAATGACTTCACATAACCCCAAAACGGGACGGCTTGTTAAATGGACCGTAAAATGGCCGTAATGCTCTTAAAGTAGCAGCAACAGAACGATTATTTTCATAAAAAATTTGCACGATTTGCAATCGTTGCTCAAGTGTGTAGCGTTCCATGATGAAATGTATACTAATGAAGTTTACAAATGACAAGCGAAAAACAAAAAATATTGCGTCGTTCGCCCTCCCTATCGGAAAAAAGTTGAAGCGCACCTATTAAAAACCCCTATATATGGACCTGTAGTGCATAGAAAGCTAATTGTCGTACAAGAGCTTTCCGAACCGGCTTGCAAATAGTCGTGTTTCACGTCACGGTGATGGGAATTGTATACCAAAATATTTATATCATGCCACAAACCCAAGAATAATTCCTGAATGAAATTCTGGTATTCGATGTGGTATTGATGAAACTGAGCTGACAATATACTTTAATCGAAACTTTCGTCAAAAGGCAGTAAGTCGTATTATATTTTTAAAATCACATCCATATTAGCCTCCTATTAGTAATGCAGTCTCAGTACTTTGGCTCCTACACTTTTTGAGAATTTCAAATTTCTTTACTGGGAGAAAAAAAGGATTAGGGTTCGCTTCATTGTGGATTAAGTGGGGCAAGATTGGTTTAATAGACGTTTGCACTAAGCCTACAGTAACTTTTAGGTTGAAAGTTTACCATGGACGCGACTAATTTGAGTCAGACTGAAAGAGAGTGGAAGGTGTGTTCCTTCTTGGGTTAATAGGGATACGAGTCGTTGTTATAAAAACGCTTTCATTGCCGGAAAAGCAAAAATGTAGCTTAGATGTACATTTTTTAGAATCCAGAGTTTGAGATTGATATACTATATGTGACGGAACTTCTGAAGGAGATTTAAGAATTAAGCTAATCCGCAATGATTGTTTAAGATAAATCATTTAATTTTATATTAAGTCTTCGTAAAACATTCCTTTTTTAATTGAATCTGCTTAAGTAATAGTTGCATAATTAGATTATGGGATAAACTTTAATGCTTCTAAGCAACCAATGTACTATAGGTTCTATATGAATAGGTGAAGTTGGATTATGTGAGGAGAACACACTTGGACGAGGAATCTAAATTTATTCCATGTGACACCACTGCACCGAAAAAGGTAAAGAAAAAACTGAAAAGAGAGGATGAAAGTGGATTGAGATTGATTATAAGAAAAAAACAAAACCAAGGCCGAACAGATGACTAACGGTTATGTTAACCATTTCATGCTACTGATGAAATTCATCAGATTGTTGTGAGACAAGATACCAA
Source organism: Anastrepha fraterculus (assembly GCA_037575425.1). Classification (NCBI taxonomy): domain Eukaryota; kingdom Metazoa; phylum Arthropoda; class Insecta; order Diptera; family Tephritidae; genus Anastrepha; species Anastrepha fraterculus. The sequence goes on from JAYXIM010050850.1 coordinate 161,192, forward strand.
CTATGGAAAAGGGTTTGAAATGATTCCACTTCATCTCCCAGCTTTCGCAAAATGTGGACTATATCCGGTAAAAGTGCCCACAACAGTTCAGAGCTGCAGCGTTGTTACCCTTAGAAACCACCTCGAGGTTCTCCAACCTTCCCGTGTAAATATGGATTTCGCGACCTTGCAAGTTAGTGTTCTTGGCCAGTGTTCGCTGAGTTGACGCGAAGCCTATCATTTGAGTAGCACGAAATTCATCAAGGACCTGTAATCTGCTTAGTTAGCTCATCTACCTAAAACTTTCTTGCAATGTTCTTGTGTTCAGGTACCTGCTTGATTTCAAACTGTTAGCCCATCAGAAAGTTGTGAACACACAGTCATACGCTTTTGTGTGAGAGAAATGTTAAAACGCGAGCGAGAATGTGATATGAAAAAAATTAAGCAAACAAAACTTATTCGTGTTCTTCACAGGGGAGATGTCACATACAGAGATTTTCAGTCAAATGCACTAAGAGCGGAATAGCAGTACGAGATGGATGCCATCTTTGTGTTTATTGCATCTTGACATTTTACTTTGTTTATTAATCAAATATTTGTCCAAAAACTTGAAAGAAAAATAAAAAATATAAGAAGGTTATATGGCATAAATCAGAAAATGAACAGCGCCTATGCCATATGGTATAGAATAATAAATAGATAACCGCCTGGTTTAATCTCCATCTGCTGCATTTAGATCTTCTATTCACAACAAACTTAATCTAGTGATTTGTTGCAGATCTGTAGGCTTTTATCTATTCATTAGTATATTTTTAAGATGAAGGAAGTTTCCTGTTTACACTGTGCGACAAATCAAAGGCCGGCGTATGAAGGATGATACAAGAGGAGGTAAAATTTTTTTTCTTTTGTCAAACTAAATTTTAATTTTTGTTCTTCGAACATATGAAATATAATTTCAGGACACATTTTAACTCAATATTTTCGCTTATCTCTTTGTCTCTTTGATACTTTATTCGACAAGTACCTAAAATACCCCGCTGAAAAGAAGTTAGAAGGTTAAATGGCTTTACAAAAATATCGGGGAAAATTTTCATTATGGACCATCTCTCTTAAAAATGTCATGTGGTCTGAAAAGATTTCCAAAAACTTAAGAATGAGTTATGGAACGTTATGATCCAAATACAACCACAAACAAACGTTAACATCGATAAATATGAAACGAAAGGGATGCCAGCAGACTCACGGTAAGGATAACTGGCTTCTGGTCCATAAAAGAGCAGGCAGTCAAAATGGATATCCCTTACAATCAATACTATCATAGTTGTAATCAACCGGAGAAAAAGGAAACTCTTCCACTTCCTCTGTGAATTCCCTGCCCTATGGAAGGCGAGGTTATTAAGCCTTGGCAACCGCTTTTTAGAACCTCGAGGAGCTGGCTGGTACAGACATAAACACTCTTACTATATTCGCGGATTATTGGTGAATCCCAACTTAAACCAGCCAACTAACTAAACGAAAAAGGAGTACCTAGATTAGGTTGAAGCGGTTGTCCACTGTGGGACAAACCACTTAGTTAACATTTTTTTGTTCTCGTATAAGTTTGCATGAGTTGAATATGTTTGGATGTAAGTTTTTGATGCTAACAGTACAGTTAAGTTTGTGTAAAGGCTTACACTTCCAAGTTTTCTAAAAACAAAAATCCTTAGAGCTTTACGAAAATTGACTCTCCAAAAAAGTGGTTATTACAATTTTCATCGCCACTGTAGAGCAGTATGCATATGATTTACTTCTATATACATTGAGTGCAATTCCCATGTGGTTTTTGCATTTGTTTGCACAACGCACGCATGTGCGCGTGTCTGTCCATCTCTCACGAATAACAATGGATTAATTACATTAAAGAGTTACTCCAATAACAAATTTGCAATATAATAATTAAAAAACCATCAAACTTCGCTACGCCCACCAGCTATTCTCTGCAGCTCTTCCTGACCATATACATATATGTGTATGTATGTATGTATGCACGCACAATATGTTGAGTGCTACCGCACGCATTCATTTCCGTTCGGCCAGAACAATAACAATGCAATTCAGCAAAAATATGCACGTGAATGGGCTTTGGTAATTTAATACACATTAATATTTATTTCTGAATGTGTGCGTGCGTGTATAAAAAATGCATTAACTCGTAATAAATCGTATGTAATTACAACTTGTGGCCGTTGTGTGGTCTCATTCAACATTTAAGCTTTTCACTAAAAATTAACCTCAAATTATCAATTTAATAAACGGATATGCGTTCGCGACCATTTGTTTTACTGCAATAAATTGATTGATGGTGCACATTTGTGAATTAGGCAATTAAAAATTTCCACACAACTATAAGTACAAGCATGCACACACTTACTACAGATGTATGATTGTATACCTATACGAAAGTGAATTGTATTATAATCAAAATTTTAATGAAGTAGTCTACATATTATCGAAAATATGCAGCACTCCAGAGCTAAAATACGAAATTCTATATGTAGAGCCTTTATTCGTGGTGGTTGCACTTAAAAGTATCTGTCGACCGCCAAAATATGTGTATATATACATAAATATGTCCCAAACTTAAATAAAGGGTAACTACACATTTCGCCTAAATAGGGTGTCCCTATTAGACCAATGGTTAAAACACAAACAATGTATTTTGTAGGTTTGATATATTTAATGTAATATAGAGTGCATATATTCACATCTGCATAGTGTAAAAATGAAATATTGTACGAGGCTATTTTTATTTCTGGTCCTGGGCACATCTTGTATTGTGAGGCGCCATCTGGCGTTTCCATTGTAAAGTTCAGCATATAGACGCACACAGAACATTTTGATGTACATACCCTATGACCAAAAAGTACCAGGTTAACTGTTTTCTTCGATTGCCAAGGCGTAGTGCACCATGAGTACCTTCCACCAGGACAGACAGTCAACAAAGAATATTATTTATTCATTTTGCAGCGTTTTAGAGATGCTGTACGTCGTAAAAGGCCAGAAATGTGGGCAAACAATTCTTGGATTTTGCATGATGATAACGTGCCATCGCACCAAGCCCAAATTATGCTGGATTATTTGACCAAACACCAAGTAAATACCATCGTGCAAGCACCGTATTCACCTGATATGGCCCTGTGCGACTAATTTTTGTTTCCCAAGTTGAAGTTAACACTTCGTGGAAGGAGATTTCAGTCGATAGAGGAGATCAAAGAGAATGTGACGAAGAAGCTGAAGGCCATCCCTTCGTTGGCCAACCAGGGGTACATGGACGACTGGGTTAAACGTTGGCACAAGTGTGTTGCTTCTGACGGGTCATATTTTGAAGGAGATAAAATAAATTTGCCTGAAATTTAACTCTGTTTTGTTTTATTTAAACATTCCCGGTACTTTCTGATCATAGGGTTTGAGCCATATTTGTGTTGTATAGAGTGGCTTTGAAAATTCTTCTTGGAAAAAAATAAAATTACACCCTTAACACTTCTATTCGATTATTTTCACAATATTCGAAGTATATCGGTCATCATGGAGAATGGGTTGAAAACCAATAAATCCTTTTCAAGCACCAATGTTTATTTATCCATTGTTAGGTCAGAAATATAAATAGCAACCTTCGAATATTTTGTCGCTTCGTGTATTTAATTCTCTTAAAGAATTTTTGATGACACTTTAGCATTTTCAATTTTTTGACGCACAATTTTCCTTTCAAAAATGCCAAAGAGAGAAATCAAACGGCTTCAAATCACATGATTTTGGTGCACAATTCACATTGCCCTAACTTGATATACGAATATTTGCGAAAAATCCTGACAAAATCAGCGTTATTGCGAAAGCCATTTCACAGCATGTACTTTTCCGTGCCTTTATTGAGTAGGTGGCTTAGCACTATGACAAAAGAGCAGATTAACTAAAAGCAAGAACAAAATGCACTACTAATTAGCTCCTCTCTCTCTCTTTTTCTCTTTCTCTTAGATTCACAATCTGTGGTGGACCATAGCTTTATCAACAATCCTCTCTCTTTATCAACAATCTCATTTCTCCAATTACGACCGTTCATCGCTTTTAAGTCTGCTTCGACGTCTTCAAGCCATCTCTTTCTTGGTCGACCTATCTTTCTTCCGCCAAATGGATGCAAAGTAAACACTCTTTTTTCGATTCTGTCGTTGGGTATTCTTATGATGTGGCCAATCCATCCATCAATTAATAAACCGTATTACGTAGCTCTTCTACCCTCTAAAAAATTTTGGTAAACTTCAGAGGTAATGGTTAATAGTTAATGGTTGCAAAGGGTTAAGGTATGGCCCTTTAGCACTGCGGCCATATTGATCTATTGTGCACCCTATGCTGTCTATTGACTGTTAAGTATGCTTATGAATTGTACCAGGTCCTTCTGAGGGAGTGATGTTACCACACGGTTAAAAAGGGTGCTCACAAACTTGCACTGCGCACTTAAGCAAGTATGTGAGATCACTTGTCGTGTTTGGCGAATAACCATATTGTTTACACCTAAATGAGTAATCTTAATGTCACACCCTATATTTTACTTAGCCACAATCACTAAATGTGTTTTTATATCTAAACAAAAAAAGTAACTAAAATAAATAAAATGTTAACTTAAATTGAATATTTCTATTTAACTACTTAATTGTGAATTCACTGCGGTGCAATAAAATTTAATTATGCGAAAAACGTGGGTTGCAAAAATTTTTAATAAGTTCAACATACATTTGCATACATGCAAATACCCAGCAGGAAAAACTTAACCTAATAAAATGCATTTCTGTTTCGGCACTAATACTACACATTTTGCTCTACTTAGCTATTTACTATTCATATCGCAAACTGTTGAAGAACTAAAGCCAAAATTCGCTTTTACCGGGAGCTACCACTTTGACCCCACAAATAAATTACGACTTCTTATGCAGAAAGTTTTTGGTTGGGATAAAGATGGAGAGAAAAAGAGTTTCTTTTTCGTTCAAACTAAATAGTACAGTAAAAGCATCGAGGGGTGTTTCGAATATGAGGCTCCAAAACACATTAAGTTATATAGAAAACTCAAATATATGTTAAATAAGTCAAAATTTTCGATAAATAAAATAATGTAAGAAAAGTTGTAAAGATATTTTTTTTATTAATTCAAAGAAAAGAAAATTATTGCATACTGCAGGAATACATCTCCTAATTTTCAATTTATTTTTGCCCTTAACTTTAAAATAATATTAATTACAAAGAAAAGTTTTAAGAAAGGGTTGTAGATAACATTATTATTCAAGAAAAAGTTCCCTATAAAATGCTCATGTTCTTTACAGTTCTCAAAATTAACTCAAAAGTCTAATCAGCCTTTATTTCGCCAAATAGCGGTCGTAGTTTTTTATTAAGAGCAAAAATAAAATTGCACTCGATGTTAAATGCGCGATTTGCTCTTTTTCCCCCAAATTTACTCTACTAAATGAAACATTTTATACTGAGACGGAATTTGTGTCCCGCTTTGATTTGAAAAGGAAAATTATGCAGTGGCTTCTCAATTTCAAATTAGGTATCTCAATTCAAAAGAAGGTCGCAATAATTGTTTCTCATTCCGAAGACCCACAGCCAATGCATTTAAAACCAAATAAATTAATCGGGAACCGAAGAATTAGCATTATTCGTAGTGATACCAAGCTTCCTTGAAAACAAAAATCAAAAAAATCACCTGCCCAATGATTCGCCGTAATAAATATTGTGACTTTGGAAATTTTATTTCTTTTTCTACGGAGCCGAATCACTATAATTAATCGAAACGCACACTAGTTAATAGTTCAAAAAAAAAAAAAATACACAGAGCTCAATAGACCTCTTCTGGCGCCTATTTGAACAAGGTGGCGCATCCAGTCATCCAGTTTCGTTTTAATTTACTTTTTTAATAAATACAAAAATTATTCTGAGTGATGGACATCTTTACTTTGACCTTTACGCGCTCCATTGCTAGTATGTTTATATATTTCACCTGCTTAGTGTCAAATATGATTTGCAAAATGCATAATTCTTCTGATAAGGGGATTAATTTTGCGCCATCTTTTAGTAGAATATTCTGTCAATTACTGCTGGCTGTGCTATGAACCCAGCAACAGATGGCAAGGCAAAGAAGTAACACTTCAGTTTAGTAGCAGAATTTGAAGCGGGGACATGCTTAGAAATCAAGTCTTGTATTTATTCTATTTTTTCACTTTTATAATTAAATACACAAACAATTTAATTTCTGTATAAATTAGAAGCGCTACAGACTTTTGAAGCTGTATCAATCACAACTCTAGTCCTCTAAAAATGGCAATTAAGCACCATTCCCAATTCACTGAAACTGGTCCAATGCGCGACTGCTGGGTATCCCTACAGGGTATGTGTACATTCAGATACATTCAAGCACACGCATACTTGGACATCAGCTTTTTTGACACTGAAATCACATTCGTTATGGACTTTATTTGCAGTGCATTTGAAAAAAAAAAGGTTTTTTAAGCAGGCCACGTCAAGTTTAGCAAAAGTTGTATAATATTAAAAAAAACATCTTAGTCTCCTTGCTGTTTGAAGGAAATTTTAAATTATAAATTTGTGTACCTAATATACATATTTGAACTAAACTTCAGAGAGCTTCACAGTTGCATGCATTATAGCCACATATACAAAGCACTAAATAACTTTTGCATAGGGACAAATTGACAAGTTTTGGCGATTAACTTTTATCTTAACTTTGTGCAAATTCAAAGAAAAAAATCAAAAAATGTCATCAATATTTCACACTTTTTCTTCAGAATTTTTAGAAAAATGTAGTGTATGTAGTTTTATGGTACATTGAAATTTGGAATATTAATGTGTAAGCTTCAAGTGGCCTTAAAATTGTGTTGATTTTTCAGACTTTTTAATTGGTGATATGTTACATTGTTTCTATATAACGAATGCTCGGCATTTTTTATAAAAGTAAAAAAAATTGTCCAAACTCAAACCGATTTGCGAGTCACTTGAAAATTAGACTTTAGTATCTCAAAATTTAATGGGCTATAAAACTACATACCGAAATATTCTTGAAAATTCTGATTAAAAAGTGTAAAATATTGGCGAAAATTTAATTTTTTTAATTTGCATATAGTTTGAAACTTGAATTTATATAGTTTTTGTAGGAAAACGAACTATATCTTCTTAACAAAATTATTAAAATTAAATAAGAAACAAAACATAGTCAAAATTTGTCAATAAGTACCTGTGCTATAATTATTTCACACAATATTTATGTACACATGTATGCTATTATAGGTTAAAATCAAAATGACAAATCAATGACTTTCTATTTTATTTTGTGATTATTTAATTTTTTATCAGTATTACGAATTTATGGACTTTCTGCCCAAAGCTGAGACATTTTTTGTGAAATTTTGGTACGCAAAAATTTGTATTGAAAATAAATATTTTAGTAGCCACATAGAGACTTTGTAACTTAGTCTGCAGAAAACAGTTGTTCATTACACTGACTCGTGCTTTTTTCACTCTATTTAAATATTTTCGTTGTGCGATTGATTTGACAGCATTAACGGTTGAGAAAATGCATTTCGTAAATCAACTCACCTTGGTTTGTAATTGTCATATAACCTAAAACCATTACTCTGCTTGAATTAGGAGAAATTATCTATCAAAAATTCTATTAGAAAAACTTTTTCTTCATTCCGGTGATTCACGGGGACTCGAACCCACGTTCTCTGAATTCCGAATGGTAGTCACGCATCAACCTCTTCGGTTACGGCCACCGCCGTTATTAGTCTAATAAATTACGATTTTACATACTACGACTTCTGAAAATTGATTTATTTGTATAACGAAAAGTAAATCGAAAATATTTTGAAAAAAGTTGAAGAATTTTGAAATTTGTGAAATGTTGAAAATCTTGGTACAAAATTGTTTCAAGAGAAATATATTCAGTTCTTTTTAAAATTTTTAAAATTTAGTTTTTGTTTTTGTTTAATTCTTTAGGATAAAATATACTTTTTAACTTTTTTTATTTTTTTATTGTTTCGTTCCAAATTTTTGGTAAAATGCTGTTTTCCTCAGATCTTTTTCATTAGTATCCCTGCCCTTATCCTTAGTAAACCCTGCTGGGAGTATCAACCGAAAGTAACCTAAAATACATTTTGCAAATTGGAGCAACAAGCCACAAAACTCATTTAGTTGTCAAAAACCTTTTAAACGGTGCCTTCGCTTGCCAACCGTCAAGAAAACAAACAAATGCGTACAGTGAGCTTAAGCAGAAAGCCGTGTATCTGCTTACTGATGTACAGAGTGACACCAGAGAATGTTAATTCAATTGCATTAACATTCTCTGGTAACACTGCGATAGATTTGCAAACTAACAAACTGCGTATGTCAGCGCTCCGCTAAAACAATATTATATTTTCCACTGATTTTTTACTTCAAAACTCCATACTCCGTTAGTGAATATTAAACCAAGCTGACTATAAAGGTGGTTTTTACTACATACATTTTATATCTGGGCCATTAAAGGGTCGCGGTGGTCTAGAGTTTTCAAAAAACGAGTTTGTGGAAGAATACTCCCAGTATTTTCTTTTACTGACGCTTTAGCATGTAGAGTCAGATTTGTCACGCGGAGGCATAAATGGTCGCATTTAAATGGTCAAAACTTTAAACTCAATTACCTCAATTCTACTTTTTTCGACCTGGTGTTGTCACAAAAAAAACAAAACTGTTCAACCGAATCTTTTGAACTTTTATATATAATATATTGTTTACAACATCAGTGGCTTATTTAATTATTTCGAATTTTGTTTTTTTTTAACTTAAAAAACCCGATTTTTAGCGTACCAAGTTCAAAACCGCTCCATTTTGTCAATTTTTTTTTATTCTAGTACGGGACATAGCTACAGTTATACTGATTAATATTTTTTTTTTTTTTTGGGTTTTTGTGTTTCAGATAGAAAGAAGAACCAAAATGTTCAACACCGTCCAGGCGTCATTTTTAAAATTATTGAAGAAATTAAATAAAAAGCCTAACAAATTTAATTATCGTTTTCCATTTTTTTTATTCTAAAAAAATTCCAGAGAATACCCTAAGATTTCAAGCTCCAGACCACCGGAACACCTTTAGTCACCTTGCGGATTAATTCCTGGTAAAATACCTTGAAGGTCTGAGTAATGGTGAAAATTTTAAATTTCTAACTCGGCAGAATGTTAGCTCTGCAGCATCGACTACAAATTTGTACCCGTAGGAAAAAAACGAAAGCAACCTAAAACACATTTTGCAAAATGAAGCAACAAACCAAAAAACGTATTTAGTTGTCAAAAATCGTTTAAACGGTGACTTGTACGCTTCGCTTGCCAACCGCTAAGAAAACAAATATCTTCAATTTACATAAAATGCTTAAACTCATCCGACCTGACTTCTCATATATTTTTCTAACGACATGCGAAATGGTTAAAAATGCTGCTGCCCAGCTCATTGATGTTCTTTTCAAGACAAGTGCTGCCGCCATGGACCAAACAGTTAATACTTACATATAAAGAGCACGACACAGGAATTTGTAAAGTAAGGAAATCAATGCTAAAACAAAGAATAGCGTAATAATTTTTTTTTTATTTAAATTCAGTAACGTTTACTTCATCTCACGCTTGAAACGCCACATGAAATTGACCTTTAAAAATAACTAATTTCCAGGTATATTCTGTTCCTTTTTTTATCTCAGGTTTACATTTATCCTTATTCCGTTGCTAGATATCGCATTACATATTTACAGGTTTTCGGAAAAATACTAAAAAAATAAATTGATAGTCACACTATCATTGAAGTTCGACTGTGGCTATTTTCGCTGAATTCTCATAAAGCTCAAGTACATACGGGACGTTGGGTAGGCATTACTGTCAATGAATAAATTGAAATTTAATCCGAGCGGAATATAACGCTTGCATCACCGTGAAAATTTAATTTGAGTTCTCGTGTTCTTTTCTCAAATATTACTGTTATTTTTTTATTGGAAAATATGATACTCACCTTTACTTGAAGCTGAGAAATCTGAACTTTAAATAAAATTGCTGTGAAGAATATTTTATTTTATTTTTAGTAACCAAACATTTATTCTGCAACTTAATGGAAGTAAGAAAATACATGTTTGTTGAAAAGTAATAGCGAAAAATTTAAGAATTTTAATAATATTAATATTGTAAACTATTGTAGTTTTTTTACTCAATATGATATTCAACTTTTTTGGAAAGTTTCCGTATAGTCTTCTGCATTCAAGAAAAAAATAATTTTTTTTCAGTTTATGAAGATGTGGTAGTCGCTGGGAGTGAATACAGTGAGTATTCAAGCAATTCGTACATTAATTCATTCAATTTAGCCATTGTCAAAACACTCTCGTGTATTGATTTCATATAAAATGGACTTATTTCGATTTTTTCACTCAGGTGATTCAAAAAATTGTAATTTCTCAAGATAGCATAGGCTTACAAGTAACACAGTAATAAAGGATCGTACTTAATTAAGGTCTTATAAATTATATCCTCAACTAACGGTTTTAAATTAAAGTAATAGAAAACTATTAAAATTTCTAATATCTAGAAAATCCGTTAACTAGTGAAAAGAGAGTTAAAAAAATGTTTTTTTCTTACAAACATAGGAAAATTTCCGATTTGTTTTCTAAGAAATAAAGGGTCTTTCAGAATTTACGACTAGATGCCAGTAGTGAATAATTTTTAGGTGTACTTTCCTATGTCATCTTTAACATTTGTCAATTAAAGAGTTATACAATTTTACACGATACATCAAGGTTTTAAAATTATTGAAACGTATTATGATCGATATATAAGAACAACATTTCGCAAAATTAGTGACTTCTTGGTAAAATCGCCCAAACGAATCAACATTTTAAAAGTTTGTAAAAAAGTTTCAAGAAACTAGACGTTCTGTGGCTGCTGTAGCGCAAAGTCTTGCTGAACAACCTTCAACATTGCTATCTCGACGTTCTCAACAATTAGACATTCATGAATCGACTGTTTGTCGGATTTTACCTGTAGACGAGCTCATGGATTACATTTAAATGATGACATTTTTCAGAAAGAAAAGAAGAAGAAGAAAAAAATGTTTACATGTTTTCTTTTAAAATAACATCTTGGCATGTCTTTTGAAATACTCTTTATATAAGAAATCGATTTCCGAAATTAATTTTTTTCTTCTGCATTTCTTAAACTTAACATATTTAGAAAAACATTTTGAGTTGTACCTATATGAAAAAAAAAATCAAATTATTCGCATAAGAATACAAATACCATGTTTTTGATGTACCGTAACTACTTCAGTAAAGTTTAACAAGTAACTAATAATATCTCAAAAAACGATTCTGACATTATTTTCTTCAATTGAAAAACATTCCTTATATATTTTTTGAATGTTGTCTACGAGCCCAGCTGTCCTATAAAAAAGGAAGTAGCAATAATTGATGAAGACTCTATGTAAGGTACACAAGAATTCAATGACCCAATTGGGTTGGCCAAATGAGCAATAGATCTATTTCATCATCATTGTTGGCTGGACAAGTCTGGTTGGGTATTCGCCGCTGTAGCATATGCCTCTAATTGTCTCGGTTTCGTGGCTGTGTCCTCCCTGCCCGAAATCCTAATAAGCCAGCGCCTTCTTCATCGCTGCCGTCAATCCATCTAGGGCGCGGGCAGCCCCTTCTTCTCTGTCTGTGGCATTTACCGAAGAGTATTTGGGGAGGTTGAGAAGCCGTGTTTGCGCACAATATGTGACCTATCCATCTCATTTATTACCTATTTATTGCTGTCAGTAAATAGACACCTTTATTTAGAATTGGAATCATGCTGGTATATTTGAGTCTCATCCAAAGGTATAAATCTATTTTATTCTGCCAAAACTTTCTAAAAAGGAAAAGCTTCACTAATTTTCCGAATTTTTTCTCATTAAATATGAAGTGCTCGTTAATCTACCATGCCCATGGTATTAGCAATTGCACGCCTAGACCGATTTGAATCTTCACAAATAGAAAAACTTGCTCAATGATTTCTAGTGTTGTTTCACTTTCTAGACGCCCACTGCGTTGTTCATCTTCAATGCTTGTAACTTTATGTTTAAACTCTAAAACTCATCAATGCACAGTTGGAAATTAACACGACTTTCATAATTGCCTTTTTTTATGAATATCGTTTACTTTTAAACCTTCCAAAAAGAAAAGACTCTTATCACTTCCCAATATCCGGTTCTTTTCATTATAAAAAAATATACTAACACGTCAATTCCAAAACAAAAAAAAAACATGTAAGAGACTTGCATGTGTTAAATAAGCATTAACTCAACGCTAATAGGCTGGACCGACAAAAAGCTGAATAACTCTAACATCTGCACAGAGGAAATGATGGTTCCATTACCTGCCCGAAGGTTATCTGGCATCAAAGTACCAGGATCAGATGCATAGGTCTAAAATGGATTATTGAAATCGATACGGCCCTTTGCTCCTCAATGGAATGATAATATATATTATATCTACTTACAGTCACTACGAAGGCTATTCAACCAACCCGTTTGAAATAGTATCTCTAAAAATTATACAGATCTGCAATAATAATATTTTAGGATGCCCTCAACCTTAGCAAAGCTTTTTGTAGTATAGGGTTGTTCAATAGGTGCGCTTCAACTTTTTTCCGATAGGGAGGGCGAACGACGCAATATTTTTTATTTTTCGCTTGTCATTTGTAAACTTCATTAGTATACATTTCATCATGGAACGCTACACACTTGAGCAACGATTGCAAATCGTGCAAATTTTTTATGAAAATAATCGTTCTGTTGCTGCTACTTTAAGAGCATTACGGCCATTTTACGGTCCATTTAACAAGCCGTCCCGTTTTGGGGTTATGTGAAGTCATTGGTCTACAGTCACAAGCCGGCGACGATTTGTGAGCTCAGAGCCAATATTGAACGCGAAATTGCTGGAAATTCGGCCGATTTATGCAAAAGAGTGGTCGAAAATTGGGTTCAACGATTGGACTTCGTAAAACGTGCTCGCGGTGGTCATGCAAAAGAAATCGAATTTCATACTTAAATGTATGTGTTCAAACTCGATAATAAAAAAAAATTAGTTAAAAAAGTCAAACCGTTTGTGTTTTATTCAAAAAAGTTCAAAAGTTGAAGCGCTCTTACTGAAAAACTCTATATTTTCACAACCAAACTACTGCTTATTGGTATGGTAAATGCTCGAAAATTACCCTTGCATATGCAAAATGAATGTCGAACTGAAAACGAAGTGATATTCAACTTAAAGGTCCACGCATACATGTTGACAATGTTCTCATCGCTTGGCCGCAACGCGAGAAGATCAAGGCAGCGAAATCTTTAAGCTCGAACATTCGTAAATTATGTAAAATAAAGTTGGGGAAATTTATTATTTACAATAATAACTGCATTTAGTGCCTTGAATTTTATTTTACTGATGATTATCGACGCACACGAAAAAAGCTTTATGCTTTGACGTTATCGTCGCTCAACTTTGACTATATGAACGTCTTCATAAAAATACTGTATTTCTCATAGTTAGCTGCCGAAGTGACGCCAATGGCAACTCAATACCAAAATTCTGTTCAGACAGGCCTTCATTTTTATTTTTTATATGAAATGCATTCGAAATGGGTTGCAAGAAATGAATCAGAACCCTAGTAGCAAGAGAAAAGGAACGCATTCTAATGTTTTAAAAATTTTGCAGTTTTTATTGAGTTTTTATCAAAATAAAAAAAAGTAATCACGCGTTGTGTTTTATTATTTTATCTAAAATCTCATTTCCTTTCAAAAATTTCTAAAAACACCGAAACTGAAAAAGAATTGCACTTAAACATTACTGGAATATGCATTTATGTATTTTCTGTTTTTTACAAATAAAATGTATTAGCAAGGAAAATTATGTTTAGTTAACAATTCCCAAATAATTAGAAAAAAATCTCATTTTCAGGTCTCACCTTCAATAATGAACGTGGGAATATGTTGGTCTTCGATCCGAGAACTAGACCATCCTCCAGGTTCCTTTGTATTCTACTTTTGTTGTGAATTCGAATTCCAGCTTATGATTGTAGGTATATATTAAAACGACGTAGATTGATTGTCTTATATTCTCCCTACAAACAGAAATTTTCATACTGTTGCATATTTCTGAGATGTGGTATGAAAACATGTTTTATCAATGCCGCGTTTCTGAATCATTTGTGAAAATAAGGGGTTTTTCAATAAGGGCGGGTAGATGTTGAAATGGAATAAAATGGCGTGTGCTGTGTGGCACGTAGCGCCGTCCTGCTGGAACCACATGTCGTCTAGGTCCGTATGGTTCAATATGGGCCGTAAGAAATTGGAAGGGCCACCACGTCTACCGAAAAATGGGCGCAATGCGCGCAACGTTTGAACACTCATTTTGATAATAAAGTTTTATTATTTGAACGTGCTGTTCAATCGTGTAACTTGCCATGATGATTTGGCATAAACAACTGAATAATAACCAAAAGATTTGACAGATGTCACCAAAACAAAATGGCTGCCACAGGGCGCCAAAATCGACCCGCGCCAATTGAAAACCCCTATAGTAAAAAAGGACGTAACACCTCACTTAAAAAGTACCCTGCGGGTAGTAGTAGGTAGTTTTCAATATATTGAAAAGTCGTGCTTATATGTAATTTTTTTTTTTATTTAAATCTAATGTAACAATAGTTCAACAGTTTGGCCGCTGTAGCCGAATGGGTTGGTGCGTAACTAACATTCGGAATTCAGAGAGCACGTAGGTTCGAATTTCAGAGAAAGACCAAAATGAACAAAAAGTGGTTTTCTAATAGCAGTCGCCCCACGTCAGGCAATGACAAATCTCCAAGTGTATTTCTGGGGTCTACGAGTGGTATACGACTTTTTCAGAGGGCCTAGAAGTCGTGGAAGATTTGCCTCGATCTGATCGCCCATCAACGTCTTCAATGGATGAAGATGTCGTCAAGGTCAAGCAAATGGTGCTGGAAAACTATCGTTTAAGTTTGAAGGAGGTAGCTCGTGACATTAGCGTATCTCACGAATCAATTCACAACATTTTACACCATCAATTGGGCATGAGATGCGTGGCTGTTGGACTCGTTCCAGGAAGGTTGAATTTCTTTGAAAAACACATGAGCCGAAACTCAAAAAACTACGTCGAAGGCGGTCAAAAGTGAAGGTCATGCTCTCGTTTTCTTTGATTGTGACGGTGTTGAGCATTCGGAATTCATTCCAAATGGTTCTACGGTAAATAAAGAATATTATTTGGAAAAAATTATATAATGTTTTTTTTAGAGATAGGTTTTCAAGATGAAATAAAACGTATATAATTTAATGTTATGGCCAAGAATTTAGCTTTATTATAAAGATAAGGGTCTGCCATTATGTTTTAAAAATGATTTCGGGCAAGTGGCCGCCGCGGCTGGCTCGAATAAATTCCAGCCGAGAGGCCCAATTTTCGACCACTTTTTGCAGCAATTGGGGCCGTATGTCAGCAATAACGCGCCGAATATTCTCTTCCAAGACGTCAATCGTCTCGGGCTTATCTGCGTAGACAAGCGATTTTAAATAGTCCCACAAGAAATAGTCCAGCGGTGTTATATCGCACGATCTTGGAAGCCACGCCACAGGTCCACGGCGCGAAATAATGCGCTCACCAAAAGTTTCCTTCAATAAATCGATTGTTGCGTTGGCTGTATGGCATGTACCGCCATCTTGTTGGAACCAAAGGTCGTCCACATCAACATCGTCCAATTCAGGCACGAAAAAGTCATTAATCATGGCTCTATAGCACTCTCCATTGACTGTAACATTATGGCCGGCTTCATTTTGAAAGAAATATGGACCAATGATTCCCTCTGCCCATAGAGCACACCAAACAGTGACTTTTTGAGGATGTAACGGCGTCTCAGCAATGGCTTGTGGATTATGTTCACTCCAAATGCGACAATTTTGCTTATTGACATACCCATTCAACCAAAAGTGAGCTTCATCGCTGAACAAAATTTTCTTGTGAAAATCGGGATGCGTCACGCGAACCGAACCATTATTTTTGTAATAAATTTGCACGATTTGCAAACGTTGTTCAGGTCAGCTGTCAAAAAGACCATCTACGAAAAAAGTAGTGCCAACTTGAAAACCTAACTTCTAAAAAAACACCCTATAATAATATAATAATTGAGAGAGAAAGTGCGTAGGAAACGGTCCAATTTGTGGAAAGAAAACTCATGGGTCTTCCACCATGATAATGCACCGTCTCACAAGTCTCATATTGTGAACACTTTTTTGACCAAAACCTCGACAAATGTCATCGAACAATCGTCGTATTCACCGGTTTTAGGCCCCTATGACTTTTTCCTTTTCCCAAAACTTAAATTGCCACTCCGCGGACGCCGCTTTGAGTCGATAGAGGCCATTAAGGAGAATTCGCTGAAGGAGCTGAAGAAGATCTCTTTAAGCGCGTTTGAAAGGTGATTTGATGACTGGACTAAGTATTGCCATATGTGTTTTGCCTTGAGTGGAGCATATTTTGAAGGCGACAAAATAAATTTTGATGATTGAACTATTATTTTGCGTTTCATTCAACAATTCCCGGTACTTTTTTGACAGAATGTAAATATAAATGAAGAGAATAATTATGGTGGCATATTTTCATAGGAGACATATGCTACAGCAGACAAAGACCTGAGGAGGGTTGTCCAGCGAAGAATGATGATGATGATGTATATTTTTTAAGATAGCGAATTAAAAATAAATCGCAATCTCTATTTTCTCTATATGCAGTTAGCTGTAAAAACTTTATTTTACAAATTTTAAGAGTGAAAGGAACGAATGAAAGCTGTCTCCACCGACTTTATCGAATTTATTTAATATATTTGACTAATCCAGTAGCATGAAAGACGAAAAAATAAATAAATAAGAATAAGTCGAACAATTTTTTTATTATCGAACGTGGGATTTTTTCTCTGCGGTTGTAAACTACATATGTTTCAAATACTCATACTTACTTATCCATACTCGTGCACACACTCGCACATATATTTTTTATGAATTAAAACTGTACACAATTTTTAAAGCCTCCTAAAAAAAGATGTTATTTGACTACAAAGCATTTATCTATTATTTGAATTGAGTAATACGAGTAGAGTGAAAAAAATATCCAGTTTAATTGTTTTAAAACACGTAGATTTGAAAGTAATAAAAAAAATGAGTGTTGTCTGAAAAAAAATTAAAAGAAGAACAAGATTCCCTCATTAAAAATTCGTTATCGAACGTACACATGCTCACAACCGCTTGCATAAGCGCGAACACCTACAAATATATAACACTTCCGCTTAGCTACGCAACAAACAACGGTAATTTGAGTGATTTGCATGCGCGACCACTACACATGCGAGTACAGCGGCACACATACCAATGCGGGAAAAATTTATAAAATCATCCGAAAAAATTGTCATCAACCAAAAACATTACCAACAATACAACCACACAAAATCCCACACTCGACCAGTTGCAGGTGAATTTAGATTTGGCCGCATCTTTTTTACTGTAATATTAAAAAAAAATTCTGTTTTTCTTTTTTTTAATGGCTACAAAGCAAGATATACAAGTGTTCAACACTGACGTGCACTGCATAACCAAATATGCTAAAAGCAAATAAAGACAAAAATTATATTGTATTATTATAATTTTTTCCACGGCACGTCGCGAATTTGACAATTCCAGACTTTTGGGAACGCAACGATTGTGTAATTGAAGCGAATAACTCCCATTTGCCACCTTTCGCAAAACTTTCAAATTTTTTTCGATACACATACATATATTAAAAAAGTAAATATTGTTATGTATGCGATGTGTCTGAGTTTATCGACCACCTCATAGCCATTGTAACTCATCAATTTCTCACCTACTCGATTACAGTGATCGGTCTATTCCAGGCCAGTTCACTACAGTTCAGTCCAGTTGTCAATGTGTGATGACAATGACAGTTCATACGCGTACTCGCACATATTTTCTTACAACTCGACCACACCTCTTGCAGCATATGTGGATTGGCTGATTTTATAACCTAAAAAATGTATGCTTTTACAATTTTTTCACAGCATATTTGTGCAAATACTTTTTACACACAATGTACTATCATCACTAGAATTTTTATTTTTTTTTTCGTTTTCCAACCAAATATTTCATTTACATTACTATTACTTTTTACATAGTTTACTCAAATCCATTCCTGTATTTATTTTTTCGCAGAAATATTTCGCTGAAATGTCAAAAATTAAATATCCTGTGCTGCCGGAACTTTCGTGTTAAATGTGCTGCACATTTATTTATATTGAAAATATTTGTACAGTGTTGGCGCTAATGAAAGGTCAAAGCAAAAATAAAAAAGTTGCTTATTTCATTAAGAGAATAATATTCGATATAGAGTTTTACGGCTGAAAACATATTTCGATTGAAATATTCTCCTTTGCTATTTGCACTGCTTTGAGAGGTCTTTTTATTATTTGCAGTCTGAATAATTTTAAAATTATATGAAGAAGTTGAAATATAAATATAAATTTTCTATTTAAGTTACAAGATGTAACTGTAGCAGCTAACATTTTAAAAGAAAAATAAGAATGAAGAAAATTAATAGTATAATTACTATCAAATTTCTGAGAAAATATTATACTTGTCTCAGGCTATTTTAGTGGTCGCTACATTTTATGGCAGAAATACACTCGGAGGTTTGTCATTGTCTGCTGAACGGCGACCGCTATTAGTAAAAACTTGTTTATCCATTGGTGTTTCGTGCACGTGGTTTCGAACCTGTGATCTTCCGAATGTTAATCACGCACCAAGCCATTCGGCTATGGCGGCCACCTAGCGTATACTATTTTTATTCCCCAATTTTTATAGTAGTGCGGCAATAAGGCTGATCCCTCTAAGTAAGTGGTCAAATGGGAACTTCGATCACGGTAAAGTGGTGGACGGTGGACTATCCACTCAAATCTACACTTGGTTTTACAACATTCACGACCCTCCTACCCTCAAGGGAAGAGTGGGAACGGAACGAGGTAAGAAGAGGGCGAGTCCATCCATGTATACACAGATGGCTCAGAGCTCGAGGACAGGGTGGGATTGGGGATTTCCTTCAGTTTTCGGCTCCCCGACTACTGTAGTGTCTTTCAGGCTGAACTGGTGGCAATAACGAAAGCCGCAACACTGGTACAGTGTGATGCGATATCTGGAAATGACACATACATTTTCACTGACAGCCAGACGGCGATAAAATCTTTCACAAAACAGTTAACAACCTCCAAAATAACTATGAAATGCCGCACATCTCTTAATGAGATGGCTGAGTCATTTAGCTTAAGGATAATTTAGGTTCCTGGCCATCGCGTTATTGAGGGCAACTGCAGAGCCAATGAACTAGAGAGACTCGGCGCCAAATTGACCGATGAGTACATAGACAATGACATACGTACACCCTTACAAATATGTCATTATCTATGTACTCATCGGTCAATCAAATACGTATACCCTTACTCATCCGTGAAGAAATCGTAAGGAAAGAAAACGAAAGATGGCGTAATGAAGCCACCTGCAAATTCGCTCGTCAACTGTGACCGACGCTGAATGCTAAACGCACAGAATATCTGCTAAGCCAAAATAAACACAGTCTTAATACATTGATTTTAGTCATAAAGGATGGGTTTGAAAGCACATGACTTCTGTAGAAGTTGTCTTGACGAAGAAGAGGAAGAGACAATCTGGCAACTTCTGTGCCATTGTCCTGCTCTATTCAGACGGAGATTTACTATTCTAGGCAGACAATTTTGAAAAGCACATACTGGTTTAAGGAGATATAGGGAAAGCTCCCCACGCGGCATCGCAATGGGCTAGAAGCCAGAGTGTGCCCCTACCTAACCTACTCAATTTTTATATGAATTCCAACTCTCGCCATTGAACTCGGTCCTTAATAAGATTAAGCATAGCCTTCGTGCACCTTGGGTTTTTGAAAGTATTCACCTGTGTAGTACTTGCAGAAACATACCTATTTATCGTAGAAATATCTTACCAGTCTAATTCGTTATCTTTGGGAAATAAAAACAAGCTTGAGTCCTATTCAAGTGATATAAATTCGTCATTTAGTGAAATCATCTCTATATTCTTAAAGGCTCTAAGCTAACTGAAATATGAGAATGCTATTTTTAGTTGGCATGTTTACTTCTGCTAAAATCGCTTACAGCAGAGAGATCTGGCATCCTTGGCTTACTGTGCGGAGCAAAACGAGTTGAGACTTAGTTTGCAATAGTAAAGCCACAAGTATTAAATAATTTATTAGTTCCCTATACCCGTATTTAACAATATTCGGAAGAAGTTCGCGACTAAAATTAAGGCATTTACATGGCCCAATGAATGTTCAGTATTTTGGTAAAAAGTGAGGGAATTCCTTATTCCAAAGAACGACGAGGAATGGACAAATCTGGGGTTTTTTCAACACTTTCGGCTACAACAGCAATTTGTTTGGCTGTTCTTGAGCGACGTGTACGGGTTTTATTCTTCACATTACTAACTTGTCCCAACAGCTCGAATTTTTCACCAATTTCTGTATTGGGGTCCGACAAGGTGCTTCAAGATGACCCAAAAATGTTCGAGTTTTACGAACCGTTTCTGCCAAATTTTAAGAGTGTATCATTCCATTCTTATTAACCCGGCGAGCGTAAGGTTAATATTTATTACATTGAGCGTAAGCTGGGTGTAACAAACCCATATATTGAGCTAGATATTTTAATGTGTTCATAATATTTTTATATGTTTTTATTTACTAGTACAATTATGTAATAACCCAAGAACTGATTGGGAAGGAAAAATAAAGCAAACAAATATTTTTAAATCTTTATTTATGAAATTAACAAAAATATTTTCTTTCATTTAAACAAAGTGTAACACTTAGTATTATAATTTTATAAAAAAAAGAAACTAAAAAAAAACAAAACGAATAGCTTTTACTTCTAGCTTATAAAATTAGGAAACATATGAGATCAAAACTTTTACTATATAGTTATTCAGAGTTCTCGTAATCATCTTCAGTTT
The DNA here is from genome assembly GCA_037575425.1 of Anastrepha fraterculus. Taxonomy (NCBI): domain Eukaryota; kingdom Metazoa; phylum Arthropoda; class Insecta; order Diptera; family Tephritidae; genus Anastrepha; species Anastrepha fraterculus. Next base: position 182,340 of record JAYXIM010050850.1, read on the forward strand.
GAGCGCAATCTTGACACGTGAAAACAGCATGTTCCATACATAAATAGCGATTGCATTTATAACAAGTGTGTTTAGTCTTGCGATCTTTTTTAGTAGGGCATATTTGACATCTCCTGATAGGCTTAGGAACTTTATTTGGAGGTCGTTGTGAGTGTGAGGGTTCATCCACTTGGTCCAGAATTCGTTTGCGAAGCTCTCGGGGTAAATACTGATTTTCCTTTCTATTTTGTAAATGTTCTGAAACCAATCCAATACCCAGGTCTCTAAGAAAATTTCGGCGTGACAAATTGCTACTATTATTGGACTTGTAAACTATTATGCTATTTATACCAGCCATGTTCAAAACTGCATAGAAAATCACCATTGGCCAGCGCTTTGTATTTCGCGAAACATCGTAGTTGGTGCACAGCTCATCTACAACATCAACGCCTCCCTTGGTCTGATTATAAAAAATAATCATTTCTGGTTTTTGTGTGCCATTAGTATCAGCAACAACGCTATCATCGTGATGTAATGTTGACATCAACAAAACAACCTTGTTTTTTTTGGCACATGGGACAATAAAGATATATCCTTTTGAAATCCAAACACTGTGCTGGGGATCTCTCGGTTACGCGTTTGGAGCATCTGACTTGGAATCTCGGGCTTATTTTTTCGAACAGTGCCTGTGCTTGTCAAACGATGTTCTTTCAATAAGTGTAACATCAACGGATAACTGGTAAACCAGTTATCAAAGGTGACATTGCGATTGGTTTTGGAAATTGGAGCCACAAGTCTGTCCACAACATCATAAGCTTTGTTACTGAGAGCGTAAGGGCCTGCTGGTTGTTTTCCTGGGTAAATTTCAAGATTGATGACGTAAAACGACTTTGCATCAACCAAGGCATATATTTTCAAGCCATATTTGTTTGGCTTATTGGGCATATACTGGCGAAAACTGCAACGGCCTCGAAACGATGGAAGTTGTTCATCTATAGTTGTATACTCAGATGGTGTATAAACAATTTGGCAATTTGCTACGAACTTCTCGAAAAAAGAACGAATGGCAGCCAAATTATCAGTAGCTTTTCTTTCGCTCCGAGTATTCTTATCATCAAACCGTAAACAGTTTTGAATAAATTGAAATCTCTTCAAAGTCATCGTTGTCCTAAAAATCTCAACCCCTGATCCATCACTTATCCACAGATCCTTCAAATTCAGCTTATTTGCTTTGAACTGTCCTGCAAGATACAAGAGACCGATAAAAGCCTTTAATTCTGACGATGACAAGTCTGCCATGATATATTTCTTTACGTGACTATTTTCACAAGCAGTTCTCTTCAGATTTATTTGACTATTTGTATGTAACAATATTTCTTGCAAAATCTCATCAGTAAGAAAGAGTTTCCAACATTCAACAGCTGTCTTTGCATTTTTGCCAATATCTTTTACGCCCTGCCTTTCCCTTATAATGTTTTCTGATCTCGTACGCACGTTAGACCTTTCTGGTACACTAAACCACTTTGTACCATTCTTTCCAGTAAAATATGGTTTGTTATCATTGCTTTCACGTTCTTCAGATCCCTCAGCTTCGTTTTCTTCCTCATTCGGTAATCCTACCTCTTGTTCCGAATCACTTTCAGAGCTTCTTTGGCCAACATTATCAATTTCGAAGTCACTACCAGAATCATCACAAGAATCATCCTGATCAGCTGCTTCGAAAACCCTCAATAATCTTCTTTGGGTTTCTTCGTATGACATATTAATTATTTAGCTGAAAAAAAAAAATAAAAACTAAAATATAACGAATATAAAACAAAAAGTATTTACTCGAATTTGTAACACGAAGCGTAAGGTGGGTGAAACTTACCCGGCCGCAACTTTGACAACATCTAAACACCTCGCCAGTCGGCGGTCAACTGCGGCATGAAACACAACGAATGCCTACCTCCCCCCGCGCAGCTACTCAGACGCACAACTTATTTTGACGTACGGAATAGAAAATATCAAACGGTTTATTACAGGCTGGGTGAATTTCACCCAACCTTACGCTCGCCGGGTTAATGGCGTAGTTTCTACTTTTCAAATGTCAAAAAATGACAGCTTCAAAAGTGGGATCTACCGAAATAGCGGGCTATTCAAAATTACGCCTGTTATTGGAAAACCCTTTATAATCTTTGTGCCGTCTCTAACCTTTCTAACTTGACACGTTTTACGAAAAGTGTTTAGTTTTTTGCTGATAGATGATTGCATAGATAATTAAGAAATTTAAAATTTTCTTGTAATACAATATATTCTAGTAAAAGAGTTTACATGCAAATAAAATTAAAATTAAAAACTTTATTTTTTCCAACCTAACCGCTGACCTACTGCTGATTTTTTCAAAGAGATATAGAAGGCTTTTAAAATCAAATTTCCAATTTATCGAGCCTCTAATGATACCATGCAGACTAAGATAATCTTTTCCTCTCTACTGAACTGCGTTTTTTATTTAACTGTACCCAATTCCTTTTCTTATTTTTTTTTGCGGATGAGGTGGTTTAAAATGCCTAAAGGATCACCAAAACTGCCGTCGCATCAATTGTATATCCAAAGACTAAAAAAACCCCCCTCGTTTGGAACCATCACCCACTCTTGAACCGCTTTCACATTACTTCATAGTTGCGTTCCATCTTCCTCATTACAAGGCCCATGCGTGTGTGCCTATGCTTCATCCGGAGAGCATTTTCCGGGAAACCACTGTTGATTTCTCACGTTTCATAATCATTCATCGATTAGCATTTTTTCGATGACATTTTCAGTGGTTATGTGACCGACCTCAGTATCCAACGTACGACGTTCTTGTTCCCAACGCGTGCATTGGAAAAAGTATGTTCAGCGTCATCTTCGGCTGCATCTCCGTATATGCATATGGGGTGTTCGCATTTTCCAATTTTCAGCAAGTATTTCTGGAAATACGCGCGCCTCGAAAGCATTTGTGTTGTATAAAAATTTACTTCACCGAAGTTCCTGCTGTACCATGTAGCAACGTTTTTTATTAGTGTAGCAGTCCATCTGCGCAGAGTTTCATTTCAAAAGCGGCCTTGCCATAGCCTTAGTGTTTCGTCTTTTATTTCGCTCGCTGCAGGTTTGCTAACTCCTTCTTCCATTACCTCGTTCTTTAATGCCCACAACTCTGCGCTCTTAAATGCTAGTAAATCTATAGGTATAATTATATATATATTAGGCCGGGTCGATTTGTGGGGAGGCAAAAAAATCGTCCATTACTCTGTGAAAATCGTATTCTAGAGATCAAAATAAGAAACTTTGCCGAAGGAACCATACCTCTAAAACGAATTCTGATGTCCTCCAATTTGGGTCGAACTTTTTAGTTTCTTTTCTCACGTAAAGGCCAAAAATGGTGATATTTTGAAATGATTGTATGGGGAACCCCCAGGGGAGTTCCAGGGGGTGTGCCACTGGCATGGATGGATCGGCGGTCCAAAGTTAGTGGGGGTCGGTCATACATTTGGACTCGATTGGAGCACTCTAAATGGGTCGAAGTGGGAGTTTTCGTTCGACCCAAATTGGGGGACATCAGAATTCGACTTAGAGGTATGGTTCCTTCGGCAAAGTTTCTTATTTTGATCCCTAGAATACGATTTTCACAGAACAATGAGCGATTTTTAAATTGACCCGCCCTAATATATATATATACTATGCCCAATTATGACGTCATCCTTTTACTACTATCGATGATGTATCATGCATGACACCCAAAATGGTGAACCATTTGACCGATGGTATTAAGTTTCACATTAAGAGCTCATCTTCCTCTTCATACAACAAACTAGTTAGCCTCTTAAATGTGTACATACATCAAAACAAATGACGCTTTTGTTGTACGATCTTATTTGAATATGTGCCAAGTGTTATGTTAAAACAATTAATAATATTTTTAATAATAACTTCAGATAAAAGAAATTTGATAGAATTCACAAATTCAAATATTTAAATAATTTTTTATTGTTTTCGCATTTATTGTTTTGGGCAGCTTGTTTGTGTTGGCTCATTTACAAATTTTTAGTTTGTTTAAAAAATTTTTGTTTATTGCCTGAAGAAAAACGGCAATAAATAAAATAATTGGGTGTATATTTTCAGGACTCTCACGTGCCCACATTTAAATTTCCCTCACAAACAGGTATAGTTACTATAGTGTGTAACAGATTGGGCTAGTCGTAGGCAGCCGATTATTACGCGAAAAACTACACAAAGGGTAAACGCATTATAAATAAACTGATCTAAGAAGACTCAACGGCTATTGAAATAGCAAAAAAATTGCTAATCGGCGTTTCTACGCCTGATTTCTACTCAATCAAACCTATATTGATAAATCGAATATATTCCAGAAACACATTCGGAGATTTGTCATTGCCTACTAGAAAAACCTTTTGTAATTTTCTAGGGTTTCGAACTCGTGCACTACTGAATGATAGTCACGCACCTAGACATTCGGCTGCAGTAGTCACCTAGCAAGAAAGTGAGAAGTTCTAAACTCTATCCGGACCAAAATGTATACACCCGAGCTTATTTTAGTAAAAATTAATTTGGGTTGGCTGTTAATTTTTGGAACCAAACAATCTCATAGATAATGAAAGTTGAAACTTGTAACATCAGGCGGTCTTATCACATACAGAGTAGAAAATATTTTCAATTTCCACTATATAGCTTAGTGTGCAGCAAGAATCCACTTGCTGGAGTGCTCGCGAGCTGGTGGAGTGCTCCAGTAAAAAGCGCTATCCTATATTCTAAATGGACTACTAATTTCTCCTCAACGAAGAATTTCAAGGGAATTGTAGTTATTCAGAAGAAATTCTGCCAACGAGCGAGAGTACTAAGTAGAAATCAGCGATTTTTACATATTTTTTAGAAGTTTTTTACTTTAACCGCCGTTTTACCGTGTTTTCTTTTCCCGCTTTAAGGGGTTGGAGGTAGTCAGAATTTTCAAAAAAAATTTTTTTTTTTACATTTTCTTAAAGTAGAATATCTTCACAATATTGTGTGAATTGAAGTCAATCCGTCAAATACGTTTCGAGTTATTCAACAATTAACAAAGAACGTTCGGGCGCTCCGGAATCAGTAGCAAAACTTTAAATGCGTTTTTCTCAAAAAAAAAAAAAATATTTCCTAAAGCCACCATGTTGTTTATTTTGAAAAAACAGCTTCGATCAAGCACAAGATTATCTATTAATAAAACAAATTTCTCTTGTTCGGTTGATTTTAGATGAATCTTAAAGGACTTGTGATGATCACCGCAAGGGATTTCTGGAGAAACGGACTCCACACAAACAGAGATAACTTTTACAATTATAAATTTCTTTTTTTTTGATATTTTGCTAAAGTCAAATCGAAACATGATGTGTTAATGCAATTGACTAGAAAAACAAAATTATTGAAAATCATCATCATCAAAAATCGAAACACCTGAATGTTGGATTTATTCTTCTCTGTGTTAGGGCAGAAGTGTGTTCTTTTCACAAACTGTTGTATTTTCACTTCGCAAAGGTGTGGCTTTTCCTATTATTTACATAAAGTAAGGATGCGTGTTGCCCAGCTGATTTTAATTTATCCATTTGGAGAATGCAACAGTACTTGTTTAACGTGGACGTCAAAATGTCTTCGGTCCTTATCCTGCACAAGGCAATAATCACCACTTTAATCCCATTTTGCAGCAGATTTAGCCAAATTATTATTTAAAATTACTAGACCAATTTGCTCATGATTCCGTCGAAGAAGACAAGATTGCCTACGCTCTTCGTGCCCACTGCACCCCCACCATGATGCTGCCATCAGAGCCAAATAAATTAAACTTAGAATTGTCTGTAAAATTTGTAGCATTCCAAAAGTAATTAGCATATATTCTCTGGCATATTGTAGACATTTAGCAATATTTTTTGATGGTTAATACGGCTTGTTCCGCGGCAATTTGGCATAGTTTGAGGATGGACTTCTGTAATGGCAGTTTCTTTCAATTAATTAACGATTTTAGCAAACTTTCTCCGAAAGTTTTGGGCTCAACCTTAATCCCGCTATCACCTAGTAATAATATATTACACCGTTATGTGTTGTTTTTAATAAGTTTGTCTATTTTGCGAGTGCTCTGCTATATACGTCAATTAAAACATAATTTATTGTCATTCAAAATATTTAAATTTAAACGACAAATCTTAAATTCGCTTATCACCAAAGTCACAAGTCCAGCTTGAATCAACGTGGGTAGAAATTTATTAAAGTATCATTACGTATCTTTGTACACATTTCATCCGTTACGCCGCGTCGTTGGTTCTCATTTTCTTCATAACTGAAATAAAACGATTAATCTTTAACTTTTTTCAATATTCAGTAATCCATATATTTAGGAAGATTTCCCATGTCATCCATATCTTTTATTTGCTGTTCGAAAATAATTTTGCAATATTAAATTAAATAAGTTTTCGCATATAATTGGCGCGTACACCCTTTTTGGGTGTTTGGCCGAACTCCTCCTCCTATTTTTGGTGTGCGTCTTGATGTTCTTCCACAAATGGAGGGACCTACAGTTTCAAGCCGACTCCGAACGGCAAATATTTTTTATGAGGAGCTTTTTCATGGCAGAAATACACTCGGATGCTTGCCATTGCTGCCGAGGGGCGAGCGATATTAGAAAACTGTTTTTCATATTTTGGTGTTTCACCGAGTTTCGAACCTACGTTCTCTCTGTGAATTCCGAATGGTAATCACGCACCAACCCATTCGGATACGGCGGCCGCCTAATTAGATACGAAAAAATGCCTCAAAAAATATAAAGTCACTGGAGGGGTGTCACAAAAATGTGGTTTAGGCCCGCTATCTCAGTCCTATCAAACGCAGCAATTTCACAAATCCAGATATGGCAAGCGGAAGCGGGCCTTGGGTTAGTGCAACATTACACAGAGACCATATTAATAAGCAGCATAGAAGTGCGAGAGATCCTCGTACTGACTCTGCTTTGTAAGAGTGTGTAGCGCGTTCCGAACTACATCGGAGAAAACAGCACTTGTTTGAGAAACGGAGTTGGCTGAATCCGCAAAAAATGGAGTGAGTCGTCAAGCCTTCAAGAGCAATTGTTGGCAAAAGCGACATAGTCGATGGACATTAGACTTATTGCTTAATTTGTTCTGTACGAAGATAGCTATACAAAAGAAATGGGAAAATGGATTTCCATTTTACCCAAATATGTTATGTGCTGACAGGACATGGGCGTTTCAAATTGTATTTCCCTAAGTTCGGATATGAAGATGACTCTTATTGCACCTTTTTTGTGCAAACTACGTTATACAAGGCACAGAACATGGTTTTTTCATCTACCCGCAGTTTAAAAGCGAAAGAGATGACGGGGTGGGGAAGCAACTTAAAATTAACAACGTGGCCGATTGATGTTTGAGTCAATGGAAAACTGGTCTACTGTTTGCAATATGGTAAATAAAATAATCACAAAGATGGGTCACATGATTTGTCTCCGCAAATCTTCGAATGAAGGTAAATCTTCGTCTCTGCAAATTTTCGCAATGGTAGATCCACGGAAAAAGGGAAATGGAGCAGAGATAGGTTTTTAGAACCATGATACGAAAGCCAAGTCCCACTCATCGACTTTCAATGCATTATGACACCACTAAAAATCAAAACGAGAAAGGAAAGGTTAAATAAAAATATAATAATTAGCGAGTCCGCTAGCGTTTTTGGTAATGCATCTGCAGTTGCTATGCACGCGGCCATCCAATATTCTCGTATATATGAGAGTCGAAAAAACTTCAAGACAGTTCTTTCCCAATTGCTTTTTGGATTTTTGCAATCTTTAAATATGCAGCTCATCTTACTAAATAAAGGTAAAAGTTCATGCATTCTTTACGCGCATTAAAAAATAAAATATTTGCGTACCTTTTGGTTAATAATTAATTTTAGAATGAAGTAGCGCGCAAATGCTGAAATTTATTTATTTTTTCTAATTTTTTTAAATATTTTTTATTTCAAAGAACCAGTCGCTTTTTTTTAAATATGATAGCTTAATTAGAGAGTTTTTCCCAATGGTGTCAATACTGCCAAGAAGAAGAATTTAAATTGTCTTAAAATCACTGTATTTTTGTTTGTTTGTTTGTCGTCGAGGAGTTCAAAAAATCCTTAAGTTCTCAAAGGGGCCGTCACACCAGTGAGATGTGGGACTCGCACCCACTAAAAAAAGAAGAATATTTTGATAAAAGCCAATTTTTTCTAAAACTTCAGTGCACTCAAAATAATAAAAATTGTGAAACATTGTTAAATTAAATTGAGTTACGCGTGAAACGAAACAAGTGAAATCGAATTAAAAAGTAAAATTTGCATTTTGCAATAAAAATTGCGAAGTGCAATAAATATATAAGCGAACAGAAGAGGAGTAAAAAAATTAGCTCGAGCGATGAGAAAGTATAGTAAAATGTGAAAAAATTTGCAATAGAAATACAAAAGGTGTATTGATATGTAGATATGTAGGTGTGTATACATGTAAGTGTGTATGTAAGCATGTAGTAGTGCCATGATGGCGAGCTAAAATTGTGGCAAATGAAAAAGCTATTAAAAATTCAATTTGAGGCACTTGAAAAAGACAATGAAAAAATAACAATAACAACAATTGCCATAGAAAGTAAAACAATGGCCATTAGGCACTACAAACCTAGTATAGCAATGCAACAGAAATAACAGCGAGCAACAGGATATCCGCGACTACATTTTTGTTATTATTTTTCATATCCTTTTCCCACTTTTTTGTTTGTTTTTAGCCTTTGCGTTGCTTTTTTCAAATTTCTCCAATGCATGCTGTATTTGCCATTCGAAAAAACAATCAACAATACATTACAAACCTGTGTCATAAGCGTGTGCCACATACAATACCATCAAAAATGACAAACCCCATTTGTACTGCATTTTGTAAAAACAGAATGAAAAAAAAATGTTTGAATAAAATTCAATAGTGCCCTCGAAAACTAACTGAAAATGAAATGAAAAAATACACACACTCACATAAAGCGCATATTTCAAAAAAACAATGCAGAAAGTTTTGAGGCACTAATCCCGGATGAATAGCGAATGGACCATATACGTACTTCATTTCACTTATTGGACCGGTTGGTGCTTTGAGTGCTGCATGTCACAATGCCATACAGCAACTACAGCTCCAATCAAAATAATAGTAATATTACCTTAGAAAATAATGATACCATTTTATTACACACCGGACAGCTACCGCAGATGTGATTGGAATTTATGTTGAGCCTCAACGCATGCATTGCCATCGACAGTGTCCACTTAAGACCCTCTCCCTCATCGAGAGTTGCTGTTTCATTAAGCCTAGGTGCTATCTCGATCGCTGCCAATCCAACTGGGGTCAGAGCGGGCTCGCAACAGTGCATATCAGTGCTCTAACGATATATTCGCTGAACTAACTTGAGACTCGGTTAATCAAGAGCAGACTACAGGTATCGAATGCAACTCGTACTCTCCCTTTGCATGGAGAAATCACCTCATGCCCTGTATGGGATGCCCTGGCTTCCTGTACCTGGATGAATTGACATTCATATAAGCTTGACATCGTAGTATTCAGATACGACTCCAAAGGATATCAGAAGCGCCTCGACTAATTTCCATACCACCTTGTTGAATTTAGGATTACTCTTCACAAGCAGTTTGTCAAAATTTGCCTGTACTTTAATCTTCCCAGAGTTTTTGTTTTTATTCCAGAAAGAAACCACCACAGCCGAGCTTGTCCATCTCTCCCATCCTACTTTTCTCACGTCGATTTCAAAAGTCCGTTTCTTTGTCTAGTATCATCTGTTTAGCTACCATTGAACTCGTAGAAGGATGTTCCTCTCTCTTCTGCATGCTTTAAGGCGTGTTTAAAATCGCTGATTGTTGACGAAATCTTATGATCTAAGAGCTATGCTCGAGATTGTGAGTGTTCTTTTTTCTATTTTCTGGACTTTGTACTGGTGTATCCTATACTTCACTGCAGTTAAAAAGAAGGGTTGGTGCGTACTGAAAGGGCACACTATTCGGAAGTGTGTGGGTTCGAATCTCCGTGTATGAAAAACCAAAATGATAAATTATTTTTTATATAATAGCAATCACCCCTCGGCAGGCAATGGCTAACCTGCCATGAAAAAATCTTCTCATAAAAAAATATCTGCCGTTTGGAGTCGGCTTGAGACTGTAGGTTCCTCCATTTGTGGAACTACATCAAGACGCAGCCCACAAATTGGAGGAGGAGCTCGGCTAAATACCCAAGAAGGGATTTAATATCTAACCTTTTTAGTGCCTCCATACTCCAATGCGTCCAACGTTGTAATACAGCATAATTTTAGTTTTATCGCAGAATATCACATCAGCACAGTTGCTATCTGGTTGAGCTGGATACGTTCTAGCGGAATATAACCGCTTTCCAATATGCTGTGCAGAGGGCAATGGCTTCTTTCAAGCAACTCGAGAAGCAAAATTTTGTTTTTGAAAAACATGGCGGCTGTTTCCTGAGAAACTTCCATCCCACACTCATCTCTTCGGTCGGCGTTAATTCGTTCGACGCAGTCAGATATTTTCGATGGCCTTCTACTTGCAGATTTTGGCTCCAATTTGTATTTTTTATACGATTTATTATGTTATAAATAGTTTGACGGGTAGATAAAATATTTCCGATAACTGTTGCACACTTTTTCCTATTGTACCTATAATTATAATAGACCAACTGAGTAATCTCCAATGATGTCCGTCGTACATTTGTTCTTTATAATTTACATACGACCACTGGTTTTAGTTTAAAAAGTGCAAATAACTCGAATATTTTAATATGCCAAACCTTTTCTTGATAAACTGTACTTTAGATCTGAGTGAGGATTGGTCATATAAAAATCTCCTCTGTAATAAAATGAGATATATTTGAGGAGCATTAACCGCAATCGCTCTGCAGCAAAATTTGATGAGATCGGCGTTGACTCCCAGTTTACCAACAAACATAGGTAACATTCATTTGCATTCATCATACGGGCCTTAAACGCGTCTAGTGTCACTTCGCTTCCATCCTTTGCGTCATTCTTTTGATGAACGGAATTAATTTACATGATGAAGCATCATTTTTTTGCAAAATTTTTCTTTCATCAAGTAAGTGGACTCAACTCCACTCGATGACAAAGTATTATGCCGTCATCGGAGTCCAACCAACACCCATTGCAAACGAAGAGCTCCAACTTCGCCGAGAGTCCCGCGTAACCTTGGCACAACTACGTTCTGGATACTGTAACAAGTTAAACTCCTACTTATCCAGAATTGACCCCAACGTACTAAACATATGTCCGGCTTGTGAAGGCACCCCGCACGACACTACCCACCTCTTCACATGCCCCATCAAACCCACTCATCTCACACCCCTCTCCCTCTGGACCCAACCTGTCGAAACAGCTAGTTTCCTGGGCCTACCGTTAGATGAGCTAGATGAAGACGACCGGTGATTACACTACACTGACGGGGCAAAGTTACTGCTACAACAACAACAACAAAATATTATCAACTTATTACATCAAATGCTTCATCATAAGTAATGTTCATATTAGTTTTTGGGTAAAATTTCGAGACTCTCGGATTTAGTAGCCCTCCAACGCATTTGTGTGGCAATCATATAGTAGTAGTAAAGTATGAAAAATATCATAGGAAAAATACACCATGCTTGCCAAGCGTAGGCACTACTGCTTTTTGAACGTATACAAACACACACATTCACATATGCATACATATGTATATATATATTCACACATACATATACAATACTTTTACTGAATATCGAATTAATGCTCGTGCCGGCCTTGGGCTTGCAGATAGAAATATTTGAATACGGAGAATTGATGACTTTTTTTAGAATTGGCCAAACACATACTCGTCTCTTTGAAGTTCGTCTATTTGCATGAAAAATTAACAGTAAATTGCGACAGGCAACGGCAAATCTTTATATACCTATATATTCAAAAAGCATGAAAGAGAAACTCGCAAAACAGCAACTGTCATTCGCAGGCAACATACAACTTTAAGGTCATACTTTTTTGCGCAACAATACACCGGAGAATATTTCAACCGAACATCGTCAAAGATTGAATCAAAATGGTTAAGCCAATCAGATATCTATATCATCAGCTAGTATATACGGCTAATGATTGCATCTATTTTGTGCCCGTACATTTTTGCGAATAGTTAGAATAGAATATTGCATTCTCATCTTTATCCTCCATAAGTTTGAGATTTGCATGATGAAAAGAGAATTATACTTCATATATCGCATAAGTTTATAAGGGTGATTTTTTAAGAGCTATAGGAAAGTTTTTCAAAAAAACACGTAAAATTCAGAAAAATGCATGAAATTTGTATTTAAATCGATAGTACAGTCCATATAATTTAATGTTTGAAGATTATTTCATGCAAATGTTGACCGCGTCTGCGCTTAATCCAATTCTGGCATACTCTTTCCAATATTTCGGCCGGTATCTCACATATAATTGAAGCAGGCTTGTCTGAATAGACATGAGCTTTAACATAGCCCCACAAAAAATAATCTAAAGGCGTTATATCGCACGATCTGGGTGGCCAATTGACAAGTCCCGAACGTGAATTAAAATGTTCGCCGAACTCGCCCCTCATCAAGCCCACTGCTACGCGTGCTGTGTGGCATGTGGCAACGTCTTGCCGTCTTGCTGAAACCACATGTCATGCAAGTTAAGCTCTTACATTTTGGGCAAAAAAAAGTTCAATATCATTTCACGGTAGCGCTCACCATTCACAGTTACGTTACGATTCGTAGCATCTTTGAAGAAGTATGGTCCAATGATACCTCCAGCCCATAAACTGCACCAAACTGTGACTTTTTCTGGGCACGTTGGTAGCTCTTGCAATTCTTCTGGCTGATCTTCACTCCAAAATCGAAAATTCTGCTTATTTACGTACCCATTGATCCAAATGTTTCGTCGCTGAACACAATTTTTCGATAAAAAAGTGGTTCTTTGCCAACTTTCCAAGAGCCCATTCACCAAGAATTCTGCGCTGCAGTAGGTCGTTCGGCTTCAATTCTTGCACCAGCTGTATTTTGAAATCTTAAATCCTTTCGCAAAATTTTCCACGCTGTTGAGTAACAGAGGCCCAATTGCTGCGAACGGTGACGAATCGATAATTGATGTTTGTCATAAACACTGGCCGATACAGCAGCGGTATTTTCTTCAGTTCGCACTCTACGTAAGCGTGCTGGTGGTTTGATGTCAAATAATGTCAATTTGGTTCTAAATTTAGCGAATATCCGCTGCAGTGGGTCGATTAAACTGACCATAAAATGGAAGAAGCGCGCGATAAACTTTCTTAACAGGCATTTTTATAATAAATTTCAATGATTTGCAAGCGTT
>JAYXIM010050856.1:0-20506 GCA_037575425.1 Anastrepha fraterculus
GTGGTCATTGCTGCAGCCTTTGTAGGGGGAATAACGCAAAGGCCTTCGTGGACTTTGTGCCGTAACTGCAAGACTGTCGGAAGTGCGACTATTTCCTCCCCGTGGTGGCCACTGGAAACAGGATACCCCAGCACGGTCATGTCTCTGTTGGGGTCCTGGCTAATATAGTCGGGCGGGAAGAGTAAACTTCCTTGGGTAAGTATAAATCCCCAATCCAAGGTGGAACAGCATACGCCGAGGGATGCTTGGCTAGAGGGGGATCTAGTCGCTAGTATGCGGACTTGGGGCGCCCTGGCGAGGCCCCATTTCAAAAATGCCTTCCTGCGCTACCGGGGCACTGGCGCAGGTGACCGATATACCCCTTTACTCGTGGGAACAAAATGAATACCAGCAAACAAAAGAAAAAAATGGCGGAAGCGGCCAAGAAGGCTTCAACCAAGAGGCGAACAAAAAACCTCAAAAACCAGAGGCGGTAACACCTCAACAGGAAGAGGCCACCAAGCCTCAAACTAATAAGGAGGAACGGTCCGCAGTTGAAGGCGTGAGAACTGCCGAGACGACTCCAAACACCGATGGCGAAGGGCCGAAAACGGAACAGTCAAAAAGGCTCAGTGGTGCGGGCAAGAGAAGACTTGTACACTTCTTAAAAAAAGGGCTAACCAGAGAAGAAGCCTATGCTAAGGCTTTGGAGCCCATGTGTAAAAACACAGGAAAACCAGCAACGAGGCCGAAACGACTAAGGTCGGTTGAGGACACACCACCCGAAGCAACAGCAAAAAAGCGGCCTAAAGATGATGGTCCGTCCACATCGAAAGACGCAGCTCTAAAGAGTAAAAAGTGGCAGCCCACTGCCACATACAAAGACATAACAACAGGAGTCAGGTTGGCAGTACTTGCTAGGGACTACCCCAACACGGTACTGACAACCGAACAAATGGACTCCATCCAACAATTCCTACTAGACAAAATAGTGCCGGGAAAAAACATGGCCACAAAACCAGCGTTCTTGGGCACTACTTACAAGGCAGGATACCTTGTCCTGCATTGTAAGGAGAGCACTTCGGCGGAATGGGTCAAGGCGGCCATTTCTAATGCGTCGCCGTGGGAGGGTGCAACACTGTGGGCCACAGAGGAATCAAAAATTCCTCACTCTCGGATCGCAGTGGGGTACTTTCCCAACTCAGTCAAAGTCGAGACAGCCAAGATACTGGACTTTGTGCAGGGGCAGAATAAAGGCCTCAATGTTGATTCCTGGCGCGTGCTAAAAAGAGCCGAAAGAGGCTCCAACGTAACGCTAGTCGTAGCGGTAGACCAAAAATCAGCCGCCAGCCTGAAGGAGTACAATGGTAGGGTAAACTACCGTTTCATACAAGTGACCCTCAGGCTGAAAGCTGAAAATATAACGACCGAAGAGTTAGTTGACCAAATGGAGTCAGTGGAGTTACAGGAAGAGGACGAAAGTCCTCCCAAAGACTCCGAAAACCAACCGGCAAAATGAGGTGCCTCCAGGCAAATCTTCACCATGCTAAGGCTGCCACCACTGAGCTTAGCAGAAGACTTGCCGGAGGAATCAACATAGGGCTGATCCAAGAGCCCTGGATCTACAGAGGCCGTCCTCAAGGCCTCAATGTCCAAAACACACAGGTAATTTATGACAAAAGCGCTGTCAAACCTAGGGCTGCGATAATCATAGATACCAATATTAAATTCTTGCCATTCACAGAATTCATGGATGGCGACACTTCAACAATACTGGTCGAAGCGGAGTCTGGCGGAAGCAAGAGAGAGGTCGTAATCGCCTCAGCTTATTTCCCCGGAGACGCCGACATAGTACCACCAGAAAAAATAAGAGGCCTAGTGGAGTACTGCCAAACCCACAATCTAACCCTCGTAATTGGATGCGACGCCAACTCCCACAATGTGGCATGGGGTAGCACAAATACAAACAACAGAGGTGAGTCACTCCTTGAATTTTTATTACTTAGTAATATAACAATAGTAAACAGGGGTAATAAACCCACATTTGTAAACGCAATACGACAAGAGGTACTCGACTTAACTCTAATTACTAACAAATCTTTGAATATGATCAGCAACTGGAGAGTCTCGGATGAGGACTCAATGTCTGACCACAAACACATACTCTTTGACCTAAATGGGGTAGTAAAGTTCTCCACACTTTACAGAAGCCCAAAAACAGCAAACTGGAAAAGATACAATGAATGTCTTTCAGCTAAGCTTAATAACAGCGTAAGCAAAATAACATCAACAGAGGAACTAGAAGAGGCAGTAACAGAAATGACTGACTCAATCATGGCCTCATATCAAGACTGTTGTCCACTAAAAATTAAATCCTCCACGAAGAGGGTCCCCTGGTGGAACAACGAACTTGACAAACTTCGGAAAGCAACGAGAAAACTATTCAACACTGCAAAGAAAACAAACAAATGGGACGAATATAGGAAATCCCTAACTAACTATAACAAAGAACTAAGGAAATCCAAACGAAACTCTTGGAAAAACTTCTGCGAGGAACTAAAAGATACTCCAGCAACAGCTAGAATCCAAAAATCACTTTCCAAAGGTGACTCAAGTCCCATAGGAACACTAAAGGGTCCAAACGGAACTATTACCAACACATTCGTAGAAACACTAGAGCTTCTTCTAAAGACTCACTTCCCAGATTGCAAAAGTCATGACCCATCAATCGACAATAGTCTAGACATGGTAACTCACCATCAACGGAGATCTACGGACTCATTCGTCAATAAAATCATAAATTTCGAAAGGGTAGAGTGGGCAATTAACTCCTTTAAACCCTTTAAATCACCAGGGCCGGATGGTATATTCCCAGCACTTCTATCCAAAGGCACTGTGGAACTGATCCGAGTCATGGTGAAAATCTTCAGAGCTAGCCTAATATTGGAATACATTCCAAAGATATGGAGGAAAGTGAAGGTAATATTTATTCCTAAGGGAGGTAACAAACCCCCCGACTCTCCAAAATCTTACAGACCAATCAGTCTTTCATCGTTCATGCTAAAGACAATGGAAAAACTACTCGAATACCATCTAAGAGAAGAAGTAATCTTCAAAAAACCCCTTCATAAGCTGCAATTTGCTTACCAAAAAGGGAAATCCACAGTCACAGCACTGCACACACTCGTTGTCAATATAGAAAAGGCCCTAAATCAAAAAGAAATAGCCCTATGTTCCTTTATGGACATAGAGGGAGCCTTCGACAACGCAAATTACAAATCCATGGAAACAGCACTCGAAAAAAGAGGTGCAAACCCAATATTAACTCACTGGATAAGCCAAATGCTTAATCAGAGGATTATTAAAGCCTCGTTAGGCCAAGCTGAACTTAATGTCACAACAGTAAAGGGATGTCCGCAAGGAGGAGTTCTTTCTCCACTGCTATGGTCCCTACTAGTTGATGACTTGGTGCAGCACCTAAACAATAAGGGATTTATAACCATTGGTTATGCAGATGACATATCTGTTATAATAAAAGGCAACCATGAAAGGACACTAACAGACTTAATGCAAAATGCCTTGAACGCAACATGGGAATGGTGTAAAAAGGAGGGGCTGTCGATCAACCCTAACAAAACCACAATAATCCCCTTCACAAGGAAAAGAAAGTTAGAGTTTCCTACATTGAAAATAAATGAAACAGTGATAGAACTAAAGGAAGAGGTCAAGTATCTAGGTTTAACCTTAGATAAAAAACTCACTTGGGAATCACACATAAATAATATAACAAAAAAAGCCACGAAATCTTTGTGGGCAACCAAACAACTACTAGGGAGATCCTGGGGCCTCAGCCCTAGTATGGCCCTCTGGATATACACCCAAATGGTTAGACCAATCATACTGTATGGGGCACTAGTATGGTGGAGCAAATCTATCCAACAAACAGCGATAACCAAACTGGGAAAAGTACAAAGGCTTGCTTGTTTATGCATCACAGGGGCTATGAGAACTACCCCAACAGCTGGCATGGAAGCACTCCTTAATCTCCCACCACTTCATATAGCAATCCAAGAGGAAGCAGCTACGCAAGCACTCATGCTACACATGAAAGTAAATTTCAAATTAGGCAACCTCACCGGTCACCTAAATATCCTAAATAAAATCAAAAACACCATAAGCATGGCTCAAGTTTCAGACCACATCGACCCAATCCTCAGTTTCACAAAAAGATACACAGTTACCTTTCCTGAGAGGATCGAGTGGAAAACAAACCCGAAATGGATGAATGATGATTCACAAAAATGGTACACTGATGGATCAAAAACACCTTATGGTGTAGGAGCAGGTGTAGTGGGGCCCAGAATCCACAAATCATACACTCTCACCAGGGACACCACTATCTTCCAAGCGGAACTATACGCAATAATGGAAGCAGTAAACATCATGCCACGCAGAAACCACAAGAGAGTAAGGATTAAAATACTCTCGGACAACCAATCAGTCCTAAAAGCTTTAGATAGCTATACATACAACTCAAAAACCCTCTTAGAATGCCACAAGGCACTCAATAATCTGGCATCCAAAAACAATGTATCATTAATTTGGGTACCGGGACATGAGGGATATGACGGCAACGAAAAGGCAGACCTTCAAGCCAAAAAAGGGGCAGATGAAAACTTCATCGGACCTAGTCCTATGTTCGGTTTCAACAAAAACAACCTAAAACAAAAAATAAAATACTGGGCCAAAACTCTATTAAACCAGCATTGGAACAATGTAGAGGGTCTTAGACACTCCAAAAAGTTCTTAAGTTTCAACGCTAAAAGAGCCAACATGGCCCTCACGTTAAACAAAAAGAGCATTCGCACTCTCACAGGCGCCCTCACGGGTCACTTCATTTGCAACAAACACTTACATAAATTAGGCATAACTAACACCAGCACCTGCAGATTCTGCTGCGAAGATGAGGAGTCTATGGAACATCTCATTATCGAATGTCCGGGGTTGACGCACAGAAGGAAAAGGTTTTTAAACAAGTTCATGCTTACAGATGTAGACCTTCAATTACTCCCTCAGAAGGAGCTGGTACAATTCATAAGCATACTTAACAGTCAATAGACAGCATAGGGTGCACAATAGATCAATATGGTCGCAGTGCTAAAGGGCTACTCCTTAACCCTTTACAACCATTAACCATTAACCATTACCTTTGTAGGTCAGGTTTGTCTATTGAGAATGACTGTCTTTCATGTCCGGAGGACAAAGACAGTGCTTCAGATTTTATAAGCTGGTGTTTCACATTCTCCTTGCCAAGCTACAGATACTGCAAGTTAATTTGGTGGAAACTAGTACCTTTATCTCCTTGCCAAGAAGTAGTAGTAAAACCAATAAACTACAGCAGAGGTCTGCCCTTTCGCGTTATGAACAAACTATGTCTGGTATTTGTGCTTGTCACACACACAATAAAAAAGTTGTAATATTAAAACCAGTTGACCTAAATTAAAGTTACCAAGCTCCAAATGGCAGTGATCAGCAACAATTTAATTAAAAGTCAAAAGTTGACACAAAGCTGACAAATAAAATAAGTTGGATGCTCATTTGCGCATTTAAAACTTTTAATGCAAGTCATCAGATTTTTTCGATGTAAATGACAAATGTATGTAAGTTCATATATAATCCTTATACACTTATGTATGTATGTACATGCACTCCCATACGAGTAGGCAGTTAAATAGTCTGTCTGAAGTCGTCACAATGCCTCAGCATATTTTAATTACACATCAACCCGTAAACTTTTGGCGTACAATAAAAACAATTAGGAGGGTGGAAGAACAAAAAATACCTCTACAGCTGCCGACGCGCATTTCTGTATATAAGTGCATATGAGTGTGTGTGAAAATAGCTGCTGATTTAGCCAGCTGAGGTTTTACTTTTTTTGTTGCTACACCTCAAGCATTTGGTTATCAAAAAGACATTAAAACGTCTCATTAGTGGAAAATATTTATTTTTCGGTTAATCGGCAGCAGCTGGTGTTAATTTCCGGTGTGAAAACGAACTTTTACACTGTAAAAAAAAAAAAAGAAAAAAACCAAATAAAAATGTAATAACGGTTTGCTATTTACGTAAGGGTGCAAACTATTGCATGCTGTGGATAAAAGTAAAGCTTTTCCTGTGCAAAAAAGTTGAGGTGGGCAGCAAAGTAATGCAGGGGAAAGCCAAATAGTTTTTAGCCACATTCAGAAAATGCTGGCTATTTTCTGTAACAATTTTTGTTGAATGTAATTAACTTCCTCCATTAAGTGCGAAATAAATGGGGTGATTTTTATTACTATTATTTTTTGTAAATCTCTTTTGAGTAAGGGTACGGGTGTTGAAAGGAAACCAGGGCATCGAAAAAGTTTGGCGCAAAGGAAAAGGTAATAAAGAACGAAATAAATTAAAGTTTGGTTATAGATGAAAAGGGGTTTTGATACAAAGGGCCGAATTAAGAACGCAGATATGATATTTATTTATTTTAATTAAAAGTTTATTGATGCTAGAATTCGACTTTTTTTACCACAAATGAGAACAAATTTATTTCTATGTGGGCCATCCTACAGTTATAGTAATTTTTCAATTGTACAGGTTGGCTAAAAAGTACGAGGGTCGTTTCAAAAGTACGTGCAAAAACAGAAAGATGCCACTACTGGCGCGTATTGAGTTTGAGTATTAGTTTGTTGAAAAAGAAATCCACTATTTTTGCGTAACATTTTTGCGCAAATGGTTTAGAACTGTTTTATGGTCGCTCTTTAGCTCCTGGGTGATGCTACGACTACTAACATGCGGTTCGAATATTTCTGTGATTTTATCGACATTATTGAGATTTTCTTTAACATCAAAAATGCCTGAACGGAAGCAACGAAAAAAAAAATGGCACATAATTAACTGTTATATAATCACCATTCACAATTTCAGCGAACTGGCTTCCATTTTCGTCTTTAACAAGGAAAAACTGTAAACTGTAAACTGTAAACTGTAAAATGTACCGAATTTTCTCTTTGTTGACTTTCATAACATAACACCCATAACACCCTATAACTCACAACTGAATGGAACAAACAAAAAACAGAAAAAAAAATTTTTTAGTGTAAAATGTCACCTTGACAACGTGCACAAACTTTAAATTGTTGATGGGTACTTTACAAGATATCGGACTACAGCCATCTACCGAGAAAATCATATTTTTCTTTTTCTCCAAATATTTTCCCTATATTTAGTTAGAAGCACCTCTTGGAAGAACAAACACCAAGTTCCAGCCAGAACTGTATATTTCTTTGTGTTCAGCATTCATTTGAATCGAGGAAGTCGAGCGATGTCTCTTTTCTATTAGGCCAAAGCACCAGCTCATGCCTCAGCAGTTATGGTCGCAAAATTAATGGAAATAGGTTTCCAAGTCATTTCACTTCCCCCCTATTCTCTAGACTTGGTTCCCTCGGACTACGATTTGTTACCAAATTTCAAGGAATGGCTGGCGGAAAAAAAGATTTTATTCGAACGATTGCAGAAATTGATGGCTATTTTTCAGACTTGGACAAATCCTATTATTTGGAAGGAATCAACAATTTAGAACAGCGTTGGACAAAGTGTATAAGGCTAGAAGGAGACTATGTCGAAAAATAAAAAAAGTTTACCCAAAAAATTAAGTTTTTAATTTTGCACAGACTTGCCAAACGTTCGTCGCATCAACCACTACTGAAACCAAAATTTATATGACATTTCAATTTGTAATCTTTCATGTGAACACACAATCTCTCAATTCATTTTTAAGTTGGATGACATTTGAAGTTGATATGCCAGTGTATGTTTTTTTTGCAATGGAAACAACCGATAAAGTTCTTTATTCTAGAAAGTTTCTCAGTAACATAAATTTCTAAAACAAATGATTAAAATATTAATGGATGGGGTTTAGGGCGTAAACCTAGTCATATAAAAGTACGTTCACATATGCTGTGATTAGCAATAAATCCACAAAAATTAATCCACCCCTTCACATATGGCAGATTAGCTGCGAAACTACCAATCAGCTGTCAAGACTATTTTGAAAGGTTTGTCTCCATAAAAATTGGTTTGGTGGAATATTTTACTGTTTTTGGTTTATTAAATTATACATTTACGATGTGAAGTACGAGCAAAGAGAAGTCTTAGTTACTTTAATTACGTAATTTACTGCTCGTAAAAGACAGCGGCCGGCATGGCGGGATGGGTTGGTGTATTATTACTGTTCAGAGAATCTCCGTGAAAAAGCAAAATGAAGAAAAAGTTTTTTCTAATAGCGGTCGGCAATGGCAAACCTCCGAGTGCTTGAAACTGTAGATCCCTCCATTTGTGGAACAACATCAAGACGCACGCTCCATGGACAATGGAATGAAACAAAATTTAAATGCCGTAGAATTGATGTCGTTATCGTGTAAACTACGATTATTTGGTAAAAAAAATGTTAGTATTTTTTTCGTACCATTAAGATTGTAGTTCAGACGATAACAACATTCATACTAAGCAAGAACTTTATTTCTTTTTGATTTCAGTCACCTGTGAGTCCCGGAACCCGAGTCGCCAGCGACATACCGTTTTTGGAAGACAATATTTTGAAGGCTGGCAGCTTTTTGAACGACCCTGGTAAGGCAAAAATTTTTTTTTATATTTTAACAATGGATCAAAAAATAAAATACAGAAAACAGAAATAAAAAAGTATTTTTTGAATTTGAACAAAAATTTTGGTAGAATTATGTCTACAAACCTCGTCTCTTTACCGGTATCTATTTTATTTAGTTTTTACTTTTATACTTTTGTCTTTACATTTGTAATAATAATTATTCGTAATACAGAAAACCCTGGGGTGTGGAGCAAAAGTATATTTATAATCTGAGATTATTTTATAATCTCGGATTTCGGGAGAGAAATTTTGTATGGTTTATCATGCTTAATCACGCGATGGAACGATGAGGTGTATGAGCTGTATGAGGACATAGATATAGCGCAGCGAATAAAGATCCAGCAGCTACGTTGGCTGGGTCAAGTCGTCCGAATGGATACAAACGCTTTGGCTTTGAAAGTATTCTATGCGGTACCAGCTGGTGGTAGCAGAGGAAGAGAAAGGCTTCCTCTGCGTTGGAAAGATGAGGTGGCGAAGGACTTAGCTTTACTTGGTGTGTCCAATTGGCGCCGGTTAGCACGAGAAAGAAATGACTGGCGCGCTTTGTTAAACTCGGCCAAAATCGCATAAGCGGTTATCGCACCAATTAAGAAGAATCACGTTTTATAATTACGTATTGGGAGTTGAGCTTGAAAGAGTAGATAGTCTACTAATATGTGAACGTATTATAAGCGCTGAAGTTGAACCACGAAAGTGAATGTCCAAAACGCCAGTGATTATCGAGCAAGTGTGTGGAGGAATGTGTAATTACTGATTTGAGCATAGCAATTAACAAGTATTGTTATTATCTTTTATTTTTGATTTCGAGCCAGAGAGCGCGAGCCAAGGGGCAGGGCAGATAGTTGTTGAATGGCATCGGTGGTGTACGGTCGAGTCGCTAGTTTAGAGCTCGAATTGCGGTGTTATTGAGTTTAATTCCATTTTTCTTTTTATATCTAATACATTTACCTTAACTATGAAACTATTAATGTTAGGCGTTTCAATATTTTGGCTATTCTGATATACTTTTCAAACTACCCCCAAGTCTCATTTAATTAACACCTTTCTAGTCTAATGGGACTTTAAAATATTTATTTGGGTACTAAACGTCATCGAAAGAATTTTAAATAAAGATAAGTAGTCCGTCCTTTAACATATTTTCTAAATTTAACACTGAGCTATTTGCACCCTAGCCAGAGAAGATGAAGAAATTGAGTCGGTACAACACCTACTTTGTGAATGTCCTGCACTTCAAAGAGGTCGTGTAAAATATCTTGGCGATTATTTGTTCAAAGTCCTGAGAACTTAGCAAAATGCCTCGTTGGAGGAACTACTTACCTTCTTAAAAAGATCTAAGTAGCTTAAGCAACTTAGTTAAGGGATAGATATCAAACGCAGGTATCACAATTCTTTTCTCGCTTTCGCTTGCAAGACTTAAACGTGCTAAGGTCTAGGTCTAGGTCTTGCATATCGAAAAAAGCAATCACTGCTTTGAGTTTTGAAGTGGAAGGCCGAGCCGGAGAGGAAGCGTGAATCTTCTTAAAAAATTGGAAGTTATCGCTTATTTAGTTGCTATGTTTTTAAATTAATTTTTAAAACTTGATATATTAAATAAAATTCTTTCACCTACTGACTAGCACAATCAAATATAGGATAGAAGGCTGAGTCACCTAAAATGGGCCACTTTTTAAATTCCAGAAGTCACTAAGCTGATAATAGCCTACGTCCAAGGCCGCTGTAGCAGAATGGGATTGTAAATGAGTATCTTTCGATTGCCACACATAATCACAGATAGTCTTTGCACAAAAGATCTCTTCTGGTCGTAGGGCGCAGTATCCTGATAATATTATAATAATAAGCTTGGGCTCGAAAGGGCTCGGGCTCGGCCTGAAAGATCAAATGATAGAAAATGTTTTTTTCTAATTGCGATCGTCACTCGGCAGGCATTGGAAAACCGTTTAGTTTATATCTGTCATGAAAAGGCTCGGCTTAAAAATGATCTGTACTTGTTGTTCATGGAGGAGCTTTGCCAGTTTGGAAGCGTTTTTCTGGCATGAAACGATTCATGATGACTTACCAAACCTTACTGAACAGAAATGTCACAGTTTATCATTCCGAGTTGTCAAACCATAGTTATCGATATTGATAGTTCCCATTCTGCATAAACACTTCAAATATCTTACAAACCTAGGGGCAAACTGAGAATATTCACAGGCATTCTTACTGGTCATTGTAGACTGTGAAGTTAACTGTACTGGCTCAAAATATGGTCGAACCATTCCTGTCGGTTATGTGACCTGTCCGTAGCAATACAAATACGCTTGTGTTGAGAAGAAGCAATTATTTCGGCCTGGTGCGCATGCAATAGAGGCGCATTTGCTTAATAGGGTCCAGTGCCAACGTAAGTTTATTGAAGAACTGGGTCTGAATGAGCTATTCTGAAGACTAGGGGGGCATTATGGGTTTTAGGTCGAAGAGCTAACCTTTGTCTATTTAAAAAGAACACTTCGTTGACAAGTTTAAATGAGATATTTACGTTTTGGCCTTTTTGTTGGAGTTTTCCTATGAATTAATTTTTTACTGCTAAACTTTTTGTTGACGGCCCTTTTAGCCGAATGGGTTGGTTCGCGACTATCATTCAGAAGTGTGCAGATTCGAATTTTCGTGTTTTTTGTTAGTCGTGTTATTCTAGCGAATATTTGAATGAGCGTAAAAAAAATTCAAAAAAAAAAAAATATTAACAAAATAAAATGTTCGAAATGACTTTTTTCATTGTAAAAACCGTCTTCTCACTGACTGTACACTAAAACATTTCCAATTTTAAGTTTAAATATTTAAACATTTCAGTAGATATGTATGAAAAAATCCTGCAATACGCTCTCATCAAACTAACATTATTGCACAAACATTCACGTACGCTCTAAATCTACCCGAAATAGTCCGTTAAACACTTCGTAGTGTTTTCTAAAACCTTTCGAGTTCACCCGTAAACACGATTACACTAACAACAAATTTTATTATCGTATAAAGTTATCTCAAGCATTTAACGCCTAATAGCTTGCTACAGAAGTAGCACCAAAACACACATATTATGTGCAAATAACGGAAATGGTCAGTTTCACGGGTTCATGGCAGATAGTGGAATGCAAAAGTAAGAACCAAAATAGTTTGCCAGAGAGTGGAGTAGGAAAGGAATAAACAAAATAGGGCAAGCAAGTTACACTCACACACACACACACACACAAACGTATGTTGGCTCACACACATATTATATATGCATGTATAAACCTGCACACACATATAGTATGTGTGTGAGCCAGTGGCTGAAGCTTTTGTGGGTTTTATTGCGGTAAGCTTTGCTCAATCAATTGCTCTTCATATGTAGGCTTGAGGGCTTGCTCAAACTCACGTGCTGTTTATTTTATTGTATTCACGCGCACACATACATGTACACGATCACATTGTACAAATCGCCGGATTAGTAGGTGAACGCATGGTTTTTGTCTCTGCACACAAACGCACGACTACGTGACATTTGACCACACTAAAAAATACTTTCCACCGCATGAAAAGAAAATGAAGCAAAGGTTGGTTTCATTTTATATGAAGGTCTTGTTTTTCCATACTCTGATGTGTGGCGTGTTTACATTGACTTGAAATTTTATAACAAAATTTTTAGGTTGCCTATTCAGGCGTCAATTTTTGGTTGGCAGCAGTTGAAAGCAAAAGGAGTTGTCATGCATATCCTTACACACGCACACACATGCAAGCGTATATGAAAAACTGTAGAAGAGTTGTAAACTCAGGTTTGCTTGTTTCTCTAACAAAATCAACAGGAGGTTATCAATATTCTATATATGAATTTATACTTATATGTGTGTACATAAACACACCATGCTGAGAAATTGACTGGTACACCAAACTAATGAGTTTCTGGTGAATTTTTCTGAATTTTACGTGTGTTTTTTTGAAAAACTTTCCTATAGCACTTAAAAAATCTCCAACCTGTTAAAAAAAAGCAGATGTGCTTTTGCCAATTTAAATAAGATCTGGAGAAGTAGAGGCTTGCCCCTAAATACTCTATTAAAATTTTTTAATACTTGTGTCAAAACAGTGCTGCTTTATGGCTCAGAAACTTAGTTTGTAGCGGTTTCTATCGTACATAAGCTGCAAACCTTTATTAATAGTTACTCAAGACAAATTTTAGAAATATGGTGGCCGAGAATAATTAACAACGAGCTGCTATAGGCTTTAATACAACAAAACCTAATTGATAAACAAATTATGAAAATAAAGTATGGCTGGATGGGCCACACCTTACGCGAAACTGTGAGCGAAATAACACATGCTGCCTTGGAATAAAACCCACAAGGAAGAAGAAATAGGATTCGACCGAAAACAATATGGAAAAGGATAATCAATAGAGAGATGAGCAAATCATCTAGCGAATTAAGGGCTGTAGCACGAGATAGAAATTGTGGGAAGTCTTTTGTGACTGGACTAAATTCCTACATATGTATAAGTTTATAAGTACATATATTTTTGAACATATCAATAATAATTTCAAGTTTTACCTCCTGGGCATATATATGTGTTATACATAACTACTATTTGTGTTGCAACACTAACCTCCGTGCCTATTTAATATATGTATATATCTACATGTGCTTGTTTAAATCTATCAGATATCTACTCGGTTGCATGTTTACTTGTGCATGCCTGTGTAACGTCTGTGTTAGTTGTTCCGCTCAATTTACTGTGCAAATTGACGTTTACCAAAAAAGTAAAAACAAGCAAAAAAAAAAATAATAATAATAAAAAATACAAACTAACACAACAGTGTGCCGTACTATCTCAACTCTGCTTGTCGCAGTTAAATTCGGGTCTATTCATTCTACTTATGGCTAGCAATATTTTCAAACATTTTTGGCATTTTTTCCGCGCCAAATTTTTTGTTTTGCAGCAATGTTCTGTGTAATTTTTTATACTGAATAAATGTTGAAGCAAATTGTTTACAAATTTATATTGCATGCATGAGTATGTGCGCTGAATTTTTCCGTAGATGAAAAGTATCGACCAAAAGCCTGGAAACTAATAAAATGTTTTCGGGGCTTAAAACACAAATATGTGTATTTTGATTAAATATTTGAACTTTTTTTATGCAAAGCCGTTTTTCATATGAGGCGTAGTTATTAAGCTTTGTTATTAAGCATGCATGCCTGTGAATGGTGTGGTGCCAAGTTTCAACTCGAGTTTTTGCTGTGCCTGCCACTTTTTGTTGGCCTGCAAGTGGAGAGTCCTGCAGTTTTATGCAGCTTCGGAGCGGTAAATGATAAATGAGGCCTTTTCTTGGCAGGCCTTTCCCCCACTCGAAGATTTGCCATTGGCTTTCCGAGACTTGAGAGCGCTGTGAGAAGGAATTGTTTCTCCTATTTAAGGTGTCGTCCCCATAATAGGCTCGACCCCTATACTAACCGTATGGTAAAAATAAAAATAAATAAATAATTGTTCCACAAATGGCGGGACCTTCAGTTTTACGCCACCTCTGAATGTCAGAGGTTGTTTGATGAGGAGCTTTTCATGGCAGAAATACACTCGAAGGTTTGCCACTGCCTGCCGAGGGGCAATTTGTTGTTCATGTACGGAGATTCGAACCTACGCACTCCCGAATGGCAGTCACGCACCAAACCATTCGACCACGGCCGTATGGTAATCACGCACAAACTCAGTCGGCCGCCAATTAATTGGAATTTTTTAATTTTGCCCAAATTGCTTAAATTGTTTCGTAGTGGAACTCGTGGGTATAGAAGCAGGTGCTTTTTTAAGTTATAAAACTTTTGATAGGAATGCCAATCAAACTAAGTTGTTGTGCAACACATAAACCCCCTTTCCTTTTTGTATACTCTGATAATTTACTATGCGTAGATTTTTAGAATTTAAGTTTTGTGCACTTCATCCACTTTACGGCGTCCCCAAGCTTTCATTTGAGCAGATACTTAATAAGCAATCGATTTATTTATTTGCATGCCGACTTTTATGGGAAAAAATTGTCCATTAAAACTGCGCATATGGAGGCAGAAATGATTGAAAAATGAAGAGTGACGTTTTGGCAGAATTTTTGGTTTCCAAAAACTCAACCTCTGTCCGTTCACTACCCCTAAAGATTTCGAGGAAACATCTGGGCCTACAATCTTTACAAACGTTTAGTGAATGTACTAAAGTTCAACTGGAAATTGAAATGGCACCTTTTTGTTAAATGATCTTTAAAGGCAAGGTCTCTTTCTTACTGCATTATTCAAAACTGTGATCACTCGGGATAGTCAGTAGTGTTCCACGTAGATTCGAATCTGCGATCCCCGAATTCCGAATGGTAATCACGCACCAATCCATTAGGGTACGGCTATAGAATATAGTCTTCGTAGTAAACTTTCACTTGATGAATAGCCCTAGGTTAGGATAAATGGCTACCCTTGCGAGGGACCCACTTGGACAAATAATCAAAATTCGTCCGTCGGCGTAGAAAAGCAGAAGGAAAAGAACCAAACAGGTGGAAAGAGGAGAAGGGAGTTTTGATTAGAGGATGAAGTGAATTTCATCAGGTGTGTGATATTTAAGCCCATAATATCTGGAGGTGTAGTGAGAAAGTGAGTGCCCAGATATCTAAATCTTTGTCCGACGAGAGCAGGGCTGAGATAATTTCACCTCGTCCTCCATGCAGCTTCTGCAGAAAGGACACTTACCAAATTCGAGAGCTGCGGCTTTGTTAGCCTTAGAAGTACCCTCGAGTGCCCTCGATCTACCCGTGACCAGAAGGATCTTGCGACTTTGCAGGTTGGCGTATTAGCCCAGCGCTCACTGGGTTGAAGCGAGGTGCATCTTCCCAGGAGTAGACCACAGGTCCTAAAGGGAACCCCAATGACAATGAATATGAATAACCTAAAAAATAAAGGGTTTTCCAATAACAGGCGTTATTTTGAATAGCCCGCCATTTCGGTAGATGTCACTTTTGAAGCTGTTATTTTTTGATATTTGACAAGTAGAAACTACGCCATTAATAAAAATGGAACGATACACACTTAAACAACGCATTGAAATTCACTGTAAAAATGGTCAAAATTTGGCAGAGATGGTTCGTAAAACTCGAACATTTTTGGGTCATCGTGAAGCACCTTGTTGGACCGCAATACAGAAATTAGTGAAAAAATTCGAGCTGTTGGGACAAGTTAGTGATGTGAAGAAAAGAACCCGTACACGTCGCTCAAGAACAGCCGAAAATATTGCTGTTGTCGCCGAAAGTGGTGAAGAAAACCCAGGTTTGTCCATTCCTCGTCGTTCTTTGGAATTAGGAATTCCACAAACGTCATTACACCGTAATTTGCGTAAAAATTTGGGTCTTAAGGCTTATAAAGTGTAGTTAACACAAGAACTCAAGACGGCCGATTATCAACAACGTCGTGTCTTTGCTGATTGGGTCGTTGAAATGCATGAAAATAATCCGGAATTCCCTATATGGGGAAAAATCCGTCGAAAAATTATCTTGAATGATGAGGCCCATTTCCACCTCGGTGGCTTCGTCAACAAGCAAAATTGTCAGATCTGGGACTCAGAAAATCCAAGAGTTATTGTTGAAAAGCCTCTCTGTCCTCAACGTGTGACTGTTTGGTGCGGTTTATGGTCGGGTGGAGTCATTGGACCTTACTTCTTCGATAATGAAGCTAAAACAACAGTTATGGTGAATGAATTACGCTATCGAGAGATGATTAATAATTGTTTATGGCCGGAAATGGATGGTATTGATTTGGACAACGTTTATTTTCAACAAGACGGCGCTACGTGCCACAAAAGTAACGAAACCATTGATCTTTTACGGGAAAATACCTCCAATATCACCTCTTATTGGAAAACCCTTTATTCCAATGTTAAGTAACCTTTTCTGCGGCCGTCATAGATGAGAGGAAAATGGTTAACCCTTACGCGCATTTCGGCCATGAAAAAGATTCTCTAAAACAGCCATCTGCTGTTAGCAAGCGGCAAAAAAGCGTCTTACAAATTGAATTGAAAGATTGACCTCAACCCCCTTAAACTGATTTATTTCAATTATAAGAATTTATATCAAAATAATATTACTCGTATTATTTGGATTATTCGTCCACTGAGCAACACTAATCGGACAGCAAACATATCAACCCTACATATGATAGGAATCTCCATATTAGATGTCATCAGTTACACACCACAAAAATACCGAAAAGCATTGAGCTGGCTGAAATAGCCAAATTTATAAAAGCGCGCGAATACTGCTAAAATATGCAGAGGTAAATATATTTGCACCACCGAGCGCGAAAGTGGTAGGATACTTGTTGAAAGCCATTCAATTGAATGTGTAAAAGCGTGCAGCAGCGAATATCCGTCCGTGACCGCCTTCAAGTAAAGTAACTTTCGTCTTCCCATAAGTGTGAATACGATTTTTTAAAAGGTGTTGCAGAGCAGTGAAAATTTAATAGTTGAGCATATCTCCCTAAAAGTTAACTGTAGTAAAGAATTTCAGCACAGCACTGCTCTTCTTTTCACCTAAACACATAAGTACGTAAATATCGCTTGGGTATTTAGCCGCTTCTTAACGCACGCCCTCATTTCGCTTCGAATTTGGAGGGGTTTTAAAAATTCATACGCTGAGTGTTTCGCATACACCCACATTTTTAAGTTATAAGTGCACTGATATATATTTAAGATCTATGTGAGTACAAGTGTATATATCTATATACTGCTTGAGCAACACCCCGCACAAATTCATGAACTCTGCTGCTGGCTGTAATACATAAAGTGAAAATGTGCGTCCTCACTGTTGAACATTTAACTAATCATTGGAAATTTCGCACATCTGTACATTAGTAAATCAATTGTTGAATTTTCAAGTAAAATAAATGGTTGAATGGTTGAAATACGGCTGGTTTGGGATAAATGCACTTCCATTATTTTTTAAACTACGAGGGCGGTTCATTAAGTATCCTTGTTTGATGACAGAGGGCGTTCCTGAGGCAAAGTGGTGTTAGCATCGTGTGCCGCCACCTATCAAAGGACGGCAAAACAAATTTCAGACTAATTGATATGTTAGTTTGGATTTGGCAGCTATTCGAGTAAGACGTGTTTCGTGATTTTCGCTCAGTTGGAAAAAGTGCAGTATCGTTTGGTGGTTCGCTTTTTGTTTTTGGATAGGAAAATATGCGAGGAGATAAAAGCAAAGTTGGATGCTGTCTATAGGGAAGCTTCGCCATCTATGACCACAGTTAGATACTGGTTCAAGAAATTTAAACGTAAGCGAACATCCGTTTTTGATGAGGAGAGATGGGGACGCCCGAAAGACGTGGTTACCGAGGAAATCATTCAAAAAGTCCACGACAAGATTCTCGCTGATGGCCGAACGAAAGTACGCAAAGTAACAGAGATCATAGGTGTGTCGTCCGGAGTGACAACTAATATTTTACATGATAAATTGGTGATGAAAAAATTGTTGGTCCGTGGGTGCCGCGATTTCTCACAGTGGAGAACAAGCGGATGCGGCTGTTCACTTCCAAGCAGTGTTTGTAGCATTTTAAGTGAGATCTCAAGGAATTTTTGCGTCGAGTTGTCACCGTTGATGAAACCTGGATTCGTCATGACACACCAGAAATTAAGGAACAATCAAAACAATGGATTTCTCCCGGTGAATCTGCTCCAAAGAAAGCGAAGACAGTCCCAACGGCCTGCAAGAATTGCGTAATGAATTGCTGCCGCGCGCCCCGTATTCACTCGATCTGGTTCCATACCACTTGTTCTTGTTCCCTAACATGCAGAAATGGCTCGCGGGAAAACAATTTAGTTGAACCGAGGAAGTCATCGCCGAAGACAGAGGCGTATTTTGGAGTGTTCGACAAATCCTATTTTTTGGAGGGCCGGAGCATTGAGAGAAGTGTACCTTTTTAAAAGGGAACTATGTTGAAAAATAAAAAAAATGTTTTAAAAAAAGAGGTTGTCTGTAAAGTCGGTTTACTGACGATAGTTTAACGTGATAACGTCATAAGAAAATACTGATTGAATGGTTGCATTTTTCAAAAGAAAATTTTAATTTTATTTGTTTGATAGATATTTTGTATGGATATAGAGAATGAGTTAACATTAACATAACATAATATAACATAACATAACATAACTTAACATAACATAACATAACATAACATAACATAACATAACATAACATAACATAACATAACATAACATAACATAACATAACATAACATAACATAACATAACATAACATAACATAACATAACATAACATAACATAACATAACATAACATAACATAACATAACATAACATAACATAACATAACATAACATAACATAACATAACATAACATAACATAACATAACATAACATAATATAACATAACATAACATAACATAACATAACATAACATAACATAACATAACATAACATAACATAACATAACATAACATAACATAACATAACATAACATAACATAACATAACATAACATAACATAACATAACATAACATAACATAACATAACATAACATAACATAACATAACATAACATAACATAACATAACATAACATAACATAACATAACATAACGTAACGTAACATAACATAACATAACATAACATAACATAACATAATATAACATAACATAACATAACATAACATAACATAACATAACATAACATAACATAACATAACATAACATAACATAACATAACATAACATAACATAACATAACATAACATAACATAACATAACATAACATAACATAACATAACATAACATAACATAACATAACATAACATAACATAACATAACATAACATAACATAACATAACATAACATAACATAACATAACATAACATAACATAACATAACATAACATAACATAACATAACATAACATAACATAACATAACATAACATAACATAACATAACATAACATAACATAACATAACATAACATAACATAACATAACATATCATAAAGTATTCACCAACAGCTTTCATTTGATACCCATATTGTACATACACGTCCGAAGGTTGCCCGGGTCCACGTTTTGACTTATATCTCGAGACCCTATCTACCAATAGGTATTCAAACTATACGGAAATCATCTTCAATACCTCCTTAACAATGTGTGTAAGTTTGGTTTAATTCGGTGCAAAGACACGGCGGGTCCACGTTTTGGCATATATTTCCAGACCCTAGTCACCAATAGGTATGAAAATTACCCCATATTAAAGCACTTATCAACAGCTTTCATTTGATACCCATATTGTACATACACAACCAAAGATTACCCGGGTCCACGTTTTGTTCTATATCTCGAGACCCCAGTCACGGAGCGGCATGAAAAATACTCTGTACTAAAGCATTCACCAACAGCTTCAATTTGATATCCATATTGTACAAACACATTCTAGGGTCCACGTTTTGGTCTCTATCTCGAGACCCTAGTCACGGAGCAGCATGAAAAATACTCTGGACTAAAGCATTCACCAACAGCTTCAATTTGATATCCATATTGTACAAACACATTCTAGGGTCCACGTTTTGGTCTCTATCTCGAGACCCTAGTCACGGAGCAGCATGAAAAATACTCTGTACTAAAGCATTCACCAACAGCTTCAATTTGATATCCATATTGTACAAACACATTCTAGGGTCCACGTTTTGGTCTCTATCTCGAGACCCTAGTCACGGAGCAGCATGAAAAATACTCTGGACTAAAGCATTCACCAACAGCTTCCATTTGATACCCATATTGTACATACACATCCGAAGGTTACCCGGGTCCACGTTTTGACCTAT